>JAIUZE010016675.1:0-20584 GCA_022085475.1 Heliosperma pusillum
AACTTTCTCCCAACATCGACTGGCAGTATGCCCATCCTTTTTACATACGATGCAATGAAAACGAGATCGAGAGGTACCATCGGTTCGGGACTGCTGCTGTTTACGTGTCACCACGCATGCCATGGGAGAGACGGCCTCGATACGCGACCGAGCTATAGCCTGCACTTCGTCTTCTTGGATAATGCGGGAATAAACAAGCTGTATTCCCGGTACAGGAGATGCTCTCAAAATATTTGAACGCACAGTGGCATAACAAGAATCAAGTCCCATAAGAAAACAGCGTACCTGATACGCCTCTCGACGTTTGCGCAAGATACTTTGCAAATCTCATTTGGAGCAACAGTCACAGTTAGGAAGAGCATCAAAGTCATTGATATCTGATATAGTGTCATTTCGCCCTACTTTTTCACCCCCTTTTGTCTCGTTTTACTTGCCTTTAACGCTCCCTAAGAGCGTTTCTACGTGTTTTACCTTCTTCTAGCATATTTCTCGCTTTTATCGTGTTTTTGTAGGTAAATCGTCATTTGAGGCGATTTCTACCTAGTTTTGATCGACAAAGAAGAAGGTGAATCACTCGGAGGACCCACGACATACCTTGGGGGCCCTACATACCCTTGGGGGGCCCTACTCGATGCGCCAAAGCCCTCTCGAGTCAAGGCAAGCGAAACCGGGAAGGAAACAAAAAAGTCAAGCAAAGGAAGAAGGGAAAGGGGCATTTCACGAGCGTGAAAGGTATCTCACAGTCGTGAGATGCCTTTCCAAGAAGATGCATTTTCGAGCATTTGAGCTCACGACCGTGAAACTCATTTCACGGTCGTGAAAGTTAAGTCACGGTCGTGAAACTCATTTCACGGTCGTGACTTGTTCGTGAAAGAAGACCCTGCTCTGCCACTTATCTCACGACCGTGACTTGCAGTTTCACGGTCGTGAGACGTGCTTCACGACCAAGAAACCCATTTCACGACCGTGAAACCCATTTCACGGTCGTGAAACCCATTTCAGGGTCGTGACTTTGCCAGTCCATGAAGCCTTTCGAAGCCCATCTTTCCTCCATTTTGTAAACCTATAAATAGACCCTCTTATGTAATTAGAGGGCACAAAACCCTAGATCGGAAACTCTCATAGAATTAGTATTTAATCTTCTATTAATCTTCCATAATTAGGCTAATTAGTGGGTTAATTAGTAATTGCAACTTGGTTTATCGTTGGAATTTGGTTTGTATTCAAAGATTTGTGACAAAATCTTGGTTATTATATCAAAGTTCTCATCTTTTTCCAAGTTGGTATAATTCCTTTGCTTAATCTTTCCTTTAATTAAGTTTTCATTTCAATTCTTGTTATCTACTCATTGTTAATTAGAAAATGTTTATTGTTGTTGATTTCCTTTTGCAATCCTTAGTTAATATTGAATTTCTTTTGAATATGAGTGAGTAGAAATCTTGCTAGGGTTATGTGGGGGATTATGGGTTCTAGTATGAGTTAATGTGTTCTTGTTGGGGTTAATAGTTGAGTATTGTCTTGTTTCCATGCTATGCTTATAACATGTTTGATGAAATGCCTACTTGAGTTTGCATGATTCTCTCGCTTGTTTTGAATAGCATAAGATCGAAAGTCGTGGTTTTTCGTAGAACTGTTAGTTTGACAAACCGTATCTAGTGACGGGATAGCTAGTTAGAGTCGGTTTGAGGAGGAATTGTAAGAACGAAAGCCTCAATTCACTTTCCTAGGCTAGACGATATTTCAACTATTAAACCCGGTTTTTTCACTCGACTTTACTACCCATATGAACCCACTCACCCTAGTTTTCCCTCTTATTTGATAAAAATCCAATCTTTCTAGTCTTAGACTCCTTTTGTTGTTTTTATTTGCTTTTAATTATTTTTATTTAGTTTAGCCAACAAATCCAAACCCAAATTACTTTGTGACTTTGCAAGAGACTTAGTAGACTATTAGATCATTTCACTACAAAAAAACAACATTCAGGCGACTGATATTGGCGACTAATTTCAGTCGCTAAAATGAATTTGGCGACTGAAATCAGTCGCCCAGACCCAGTCGCAGTCATTTGTCGCCAAAACAAATTCGGGCGACTACTTTCAGTCGCCAAATTTGGCGACTGAAAAAAGCGTCGCCAAATTGGCGAAATGGCGCTGTTGCCGGGGACGGTGTATGTTTAATTTGATTGTTTTTAGTTTGCTTTAGTTTTTGTCCTCTTGTCTTGAGAAACCTAGTTTCTCGAGGCATTCTCACCGTTTACATTTAGTTTTCTTGTATGCCCAGACGATCTCCCCCAAAGGATCAACCTCCAATCGATCCCGAGATAGAAAGGACCTTTAGGAGACTTCGCAAAGTCTTCAAAACCGCAAATAGAAGCTCTTCTTCGAATCCGATTACTACAACGGAGGAGCCTCTCCCTTTGATTGAAGAAAGGGAAATCCAGGAAAGTAACGAGGTAGAAATTGAGCATCCAAGGGTAGAGAATTGGGAGGGTCCTGTGCCGATCGCGGAATTTGTGAATCCTTTTGGAATCCCACCAACCATCCCACTTCCCATCCAACCACCCACTCTCCTAAGAATGCCTAAATTCTCATCTCACTCCATTCCCACGGAAGATACTCTTCCAAACACCACCCCCGTACCACAAAATCTAATTGGAAATTTCATTGCTAAAACCGCTTTTATCCAATTGGTGGAGAGGAACCAATTTGGAGGTATGCCAAGTGAAGACCCTCATCTACACATGGAGACTTTTTGTGATTATTGTGATGCCGTTTCTCAAGCGGGAGTGACTCAAGACCAAATTCGATGGGTCTTGTTTCCTTTCTCTCTTATTGGAGCGACAAAACGATGGTTGAAGAGTCTTGACAAGGTTGCTCTAGGTATTGACTCATGGAAGAAGCTAGCTCTAGCTTTTTATCAAAAGTTCTATCCACTGGAAAAGACAAATATGTTGAGAGCTAAGATAACTGGCTTCAAGCAAAGGGATGAAGAGTCACTCTATGAAGCTTGGGACCGATTCAAGGAGATTATTCGATCTTGCCCTCACCATGGTTTGACTGAGTGGTTCTTGGTACAACAATTTTGGAATGGACTTTATGAAGATTCTAGGGGAATTTTGAACATGGGATCAAATGGAAGGTTCACGGAAGTAGATGATGCTCAAACTTGGGCAAGAATAGAGGAGATGGCGGCCCATAACTCACAATTTAGTAGGCCAAGACAAACTCCTAGGGGAAAGCATGAAGTGAGCTCCGTCACCCAAATGGGAGCCGACTTTGGAGCTCAACTTAGCTCTTATATGGAAGCAATGAACCTAAAAATGGACCAAAAAACGGCTCTATTCCAACAAGCTCAAAGCTCATTAACTCAACCACCTATGCAACAAGTGAATGCCTTGGTGATGGCACCAAGCTTACCTCAAGGGGTTTGTGAATGTTGTGGAACATTTGGTCATGATTCTCAAGAATGTAGAGGATCCGTGGAACAAGTGAATGCCTTTCAATCTTATAGGCAAGGAACTCCCTACTCCAAATTTTACAATGAGAACACAAAGAACCACCCAAATCTCTCATATAAAAGCCAAAATGTTCAAAACCCTCAACCACAACCATATGTTGCCCCACCCATGAGAAACAATCAACAAAACTTTCAAAGACAACAATACAATCAAAACCAACCTTCCTACAATCAACCACAATACAACCAAAATCAATACAACCCACCACCACAAAATCAACCTCCCATGCAACCACAAGTTGGGGATCCAAACTTGGACATTCAAAAAGCGATTCTCCAATTGCAAAAAGATAACCAAGCCAAAGATATTATCATCAATAACATCCTTGCCCACAATAAAATGCTTGAAACTCAAGTGACTCAAATAGCCTCGGGGAGTTCCTCTAGGGGAAAAGGTCAATTACCTCCTCAAGGTAACCCACCAAGAAATGAAACCGCCAATGCTATACATTTGAGGTGTGGGAAGAGTTATGAGGGACCAAGAATGCCAATTGAAGATGATAATGGTGAGGGAGATAAAGTGGAAGATGATGGACCAATTGAAAATAAAGTTGTTGAATTGAATGACAAGGAGGAAGAGTTCTCTTCAAGTGAGCAAGTTGTTGTTGAAAAGAAGGATGATGTGGTAACAACGAACAAGAAGGTCGAGGAGCCTATTGTAATAAGGCTACCTTTCCCTTCTAGATAAGCCAAAACAAAGCTAGACAAGCAATTGGGAAAATTCATGGACATTGTCAAGAATTTGGAGGTCTCCATTCCATTCACCGACCTCATCACTCAAATTCCCGCCTATGCAAAATTCATGAAAGACATCCTTACAAGAAAGAAGTCATTGAGTGGAATTGAAACCGTGGCATTTACCGGTGAGTGTAGTACATTTCTACAAAACCCAACCCCTCCAAAGTTGAAAGATCCGGGTAGTTTCTCCATCCCATACACCATAGGCAACCTAACAATTGACAAGGCCTTGTGTGATTTGGGAGCTAGTGTGAGTGTGATGCCATATTCCATTTGTGAGAAACTTGGCATGGGGGAACTTAAATGCACAAACATCACACTCCAAATGGCGGACCGATCTACAAAGCAACCTTTGGGTGTATTGGAGGATGTCACAGTTAGAATTGGGAAGTTCTTCATTCCGTTGGACTTCATAGTTCTTGATATGGCGGAGGATTCTCAAATCCCCATTATTCTCGGGAGGCCATTCTTGCACACCGCCGGAGCGGTGATTGATGTGAAACACGGGAGGCTAACCCTTGAGGTAGGAGATGAAAAAATTACATTCAACTTTCAAAATGCCATGAAAGCTCCAAATCTTGGAGAATCTTGTTATTTCATTGATATCATCGATGCCTTTGTTGAAGAAGTGACACCTAGCTTCTTTATGAGGGACCCTTTGGAAGCTATCTTGACTTTGGAGCCAAGGGATATCATGGAGGAGCTACATGGGTTTGAGTTTGATTTACTTGAAGCAACTTTGGAAGGAGAAGAGCTTGATGAACAACAACGTTTAAGACTCGAGTCTATCATCCAAACCTCTTGTGCGGTAGATATTGCGGTAGAGGTACAAGCTCCTTCTCTTAAACCCCTTCCTTCTAACTTAGTATATGCTTATCTTGATGAGTCAAAGTGCAAACCTGTGATCGTAAATGCTAACCTTGATGATAATCAATTGAATGCATTGTTGTGTGTTTTGAGAAAACATGAGAGAGCTATTGGTTATAGCTTGGATGATTTGAAGGGGGTTAGCCCGGAATTGTGTATGCTTAGAATTCACATGCAAGATAATCATGAGCCTAGAAGGCAACCTCAAAGAAGACTAAACCCCACCTTGCAAGAGGTAGTCAAAGGTGAAGTCATGAAGCTACTTGATGTCGGGATCATCTACCCAATCTCTTACTCCGATTGGGTTAGCCCCGTGCAAGTGGTGCCAAAGAAAGGTGGCACCACGATAGTGAAGAATGATAAAGATGAACTAGTACCTACTAGGGTAGTGACGGGATGGAGAATGTGCATAGATTATAGAAGGTTGAATGCCTCAACAAGAAAGGATCACTTCCCCCTTCCCTTCATTGATCAACTCCTAGAAAGACTTGCCTCAAACAAGTATTTTTGTTATCTAGATGGATACTCGGGATTTTTCCAAATCCCAATCGACCCAATTGACCAATCCAAGACCACATTTACATGCCCTTATGGCACTTTTGCCTATAGGAGAATGCCCTTCGGCCTTTGAAATGCCCCGACTACATTCCAAAGATGCATGATGAGTATTTTTTCCGATTACATTGAGTCTATCATGGATTTTTTTATGGATGATTTTAGTGTGTATGGGAAAGACTTTGATTTGTGCTTGCATAACTTGTCTTTGGTGTTGGAAAAATGTGAAGAAGTGAGTCTTGTTTTGAATTGGGAGAAATGCCACTTCATGGTAAATGAAGGGGTAGTTCTTGGTCATCTTATCTCGGAAAAGGGTATCCAAGTTGATAAATCAAAGGTGGAAGTGATTGAGCAATTACCACCACCTTCAAACCTCAAAGGGGTGAGAAGCTTCCTTGGTCATGCCGGCTTTTATCATCGGTTCATCAAGGACTTCTCCAAAATTGCTAAACCACTTACACAACTTCTCCTCAAGGATACCCCTTTCCATTTTACTAATGAGTGTGTTGAGGCATTTGCTAGGATAAAGGAAGCTCTTATCTCGGCCCCGGTCATGCAATCCCCGGATTGGGAATTGCCATTTGAAGTGATGTGCGATGCAAGCGATTATGCCGTTGGCGCGGTTCTTGGCCAACGGAAGGACAAAGCTTTGCATGCCATCTACTATTCTAGAAAAACCCTTGATGAAGCACAAGTTAACTATGCAACAACGGAAAAACAGCTTCTTGCTATTGTTTATGCTCTTGACAAGTTCCGTTCATATTTGATTGGCTCCAAGGTCATTGTTTATACAGACCATGCCGCACTTAAATATTTGCTTGCCAAGAAAGAAGCTAAGCCCCGCCTCATTAGATGGATCCTTCTCTTACAAGAATTCGATTTGGAGATAAGAGATAAGAAGGGTGCGGAAAATGCGGCGGCGGACCACTTGTCCCGGCTATCCTACAATGGAAGTAAAGATGACATGCCTATCAATGATTCATTCACGGATGATATTCTCTTTGCCATTAATGAAACCATCCAAAATCAAGCACCTTGGTTTGTGGACTTCGCCAATTATATTGTGGGTGGTGTTCTTCCACCGGGCATTAACCACAATCAAAAGAAGAGGTTTTTGTTTGAAGCTAAGAGATATTTTTGGGATGATTCTTTGTTGTTCAAGGAGTGTGGTGATGGGATGTATAGAAAATGTGTTACTCAATGGGAGTATGAAGATATCATGAAAGGATGCCACTCCTCTTCTTATGGAGGGCACCATGGGGCAAGCAAGACCGTTGCTAAAATACTTCAATCCGGGTTCTTTTGGCCCTCTATGTTCCAAGATGTTAAGCACTTTGTCCAATGTTGCGATGCATGTCAACGCACCGGCAACATCTCTTGGAGGAATGAGATGCCCAAAGGGGGATTCTTAAGATGGAGGTGTTTGATGTGTGGGGAATAGACTATCAAGGCCCCTTTATTTCTTCAAAAGGGAATAGGTACATTCTAGTGGCCGTAGACTACGTGTCCAAATGGGTTGAGGCGGTGGCTTCCCCTACCAACGATGCCAAAGTTGTAATCAATTTTCTAAAGAAGATCATCTTCCCCCGGTTTTGAGTACCAAGAGCTCTAATAAGTGATGGAGGCAAGCACTTTCATGAAAAACGACTTGACTCACTACTCCTTAAATACGGTGTTCATCATCGTACCGGTTTGGGGTATCATCCCCAAACTAGTGGGCAAGTCGAAATCTCCAACAAAGAGATCAAATCTATCCTTGAAAAAGTGGTCTCAAAGCACCGTAAATATTGGAGTTCGAAGCTCGACGACACACTATGGGCATATAGGACGACATTCAAAACTTCTATTGGAATGTCGCCTTTTAAGTTGGTGTATGGCAAGTCTTGCCATTTGCCCATAGAGCTCGAATACAAGGCATATTGGGCTATCAAAGAACTAAATCTTGATGCAAAACTGAGCGCTGACAAGAGATTAATCCAGTTACAAGAGCTTGAGGAGTTCTGCCTCAAATCTTATGAAGATGCCCAATCTTACAAGGAGAAGACCAAACTCATTCACGACAAGAAGATCCTTAAAAGGGATCTCCAATGTGGAGACAAGGTTTTCTATTCAACTCGAGGTACAAGTTATTTCCCGGGAAGCTAAAATCCCGGTGGTCTGGACCATTCTTGATCACCGAGGTAGGGAGATATGGGGACTTCGAGTTAGCAAGCAAAGATGGCCAAAGATTCAAAGTGAATGGGCAATGAATCAAGCTTTACAAAGAAGGTTCTCTCATTGGGGTAGTCGAGGCTTTGTACCTCAAGCCGACTACCCTTAATTAATTCTTGAAAAAGAACGGGTTTTGTGAAGTCCCCCTAGAATCACAAATTTGTAAATATTTCTAACTCATTTACTAATGCTTGGTATATATTAGTTTGCATGGAAATTGGTTAAACTGACGATAATGAGGTCGAATTTTTGTTTGGCCAATTGAATCATTAATTAAATTAATTTCCCATTACTTAGTTAATTTTGTAAATTTTTGGTGCAATTTTTGTCAATGAGAGTGTGAGGGAGAGATTTAAGGTGGTATGTGGTTGTTTTGTAAGATGAAATGAAGGAGATATGGAGGAACGATAATGAAGAAGCGAGAAATCGAACAAGAGTGAAGAATTTTGGTTCAAAGGCTCGAATATAGTCGAGTCACGGTCGAGAAATGAGCTTCACGCCCGTGACAAGTGAAGCAAAGGAAGTGAAATCACGAGAAAAGCACTTCACGACCGTGAAAGACATCTCACGGTCGTGAAAGTCATTTCACGGTCGTGAAGTATCGTTGAAACCTTAACCTTGTTCTGCCAGTTATTTCACGGGCGTGAAACTAGTTTCACGGTCGTGAAACTCAAGTCACGCCCGTGACTTTCATTTCACGGTCGTGAAACTCCTAAAACCGCGTGCTCTCTTCTTTCTTTTATTCCTTCTTATTCTTTCCCTTCATCCTCTTCCTTCACCACACAAACACACATCCTAAAACCTTTATCTCACGAAAAAACACAAATCTCCCTCAAAACTCCATCAAATCACCTCAAATCTTCCCCAAATTGCTACAGAAACTCTTCTTCTTCAATTATAAACACAAAAAGAGCCATTCTTTCACCTTATAAACACCAAAAAACTAAAAAAAAACTCAATTTTCAAACCTAGGGTTTCAAAAATACGAATTTGGGGATCCATTTTTTGGGTTAGTTTTCAAGCTTTCTACTTCAATAGAAAGTAGTTTTGGGGTTAATTGAAGGTTTTGCAAGTGTTCGTAATCGTCTTTAAGGAATTTTTTAGCAATTTTTCTTCTTGGAAAAGCTTGTGTTAGAAAAACAATGGTGGGAAAAGGGAGGGGCAAAGCAGCAACATCAAGGACTACAAAGAGAAGGAGGGGAAGCGGTTCAAACAACCCAAACCCGGATGAAGACTTAGAGATTGAGCAACTTCCGAATTTTCCGGAAGTCGTCTTTGAGACGGACGCTCATCGGCAAGCCTTTGAAGGGATTCAAGGGTTGGAAATGGAGCCTACCGTCTTTCTATGCCACGACGTCATACGTGGTTTAGGCTTGACGGAACAGATGCAGACTTTTTTCGCGGCTACTGGTATAACTACTTTATTTTCTATGCATGAGCTCTCCTACCGGAGTCTCACGCTTGAGTTTTTGAGTAGTTTAAGTAGTTGCGTAAATGCTGAAAATAGACCTTGTTTTAGTTTCCGTCTTGCGAACACTTCGCATGCCATCCCCATGGATGAATTTTCTGCTATATTGAGGTTAGGATTCCTATCTAGAAGGGATTCCGAGGAGCCTAAGGGATATAACTTAAGCCCGCTTTGGGAGGCCTTGACCGGGAGGGGTTTGACCGATTTCCGTCGGAATTCGACCCTCTTAATTCAACACCCTGTGCCCCGTTTTTGGCACAGGTTAGTGTCTGGCACCTTCCTCTGCCGGCAAGAGCCGAACAACTTGACTCAGCTTGAGCTCACTCTCTTAGAGTCTCACTTGAATGTGCAAGGGTCGAGGGAAACCTCCACCTTTCCCCTAATGCAAGAAACTTTTAGGAGGTGGAGGAAGTTGGGAAAGATCACCGTAGCGCGTAACCAGACGGTGGTCATAAGGGGTTTGGTAACTTTTTTGGCTAAGCACTTTGACCCCGAATTCAATAGTGATGGGGCGTATGAGGCTTTACCCGGGGGGACACTTCTAGACGAGACTTCCCTAATCCACTCAAATTGGATTAGGATTGACCGGGCTAAGGGATATCTTTGGGTAATTAAGGATGCCACCCTCTTTTACCTGCCTTGTCATAGACTCCCGCCTTTCACACCTAGGGGCGACACCATGGAGAGGCGACCTAGCTACGTGCTACCAGTGACGATGGCAGGTGGTAGAGCCTCTTCTAGTGGCGCTAGGGAGGAGGGAGAATCTCCCCAGCAGCCTCGACCCCGACCCAGACCTACACCGAGTCAGAGTGCACCTCATGTAACCCTACCTGTTCCCCCTTTTCCTTTACCACATCTACAAGCACCATATCCCCCACCCAGTTTTGTGAATATCCCCCCTACCCCTTTGAGTACCAGGGGTATGTTCACCCCAACCCTACCATCTCCCCCCAAGGTGACTACCTCACCGGTCTTATGCAAAACATGCATTTGAACATGCATGAAGACCGGGTGAACAATTATTATGCCTCCTACCCCAACTATTACTTGCTGGCTAACCAAGGGTACATTGACCGGAATGATTTTTTTCCAAGCTGGGAGCAACGTGATGTGTTGTTCCCCAACCATGGAAACCAGGGAGGGGTAGGCAGCATGGAGACCGGGGGAGACCGCGGGGATCGGGAAGAGGGTGGTGGTGGTGGTGGTGGGGATGAGAATGAGGATGAGATGGAGACCTTTTGAGGAGGTTTTGTGTTTTGTTTGATAATTGGAAGAGTTGGAGTGGTGTCTAGGTGGCTTGTTTAGCATCTACCCCCTCCCCTCTAGTGCGTGTTTCCTTCTCTTCTCTCTTTGATTGACTTGAATTGCAGCTTTAACTTGTAAATTGTTTTTTGTTGTGTTGGTTGGCCTCGGTAACATTGGAGGCGGGTGTCCATCCCATCGGACACCAATATTTTGCTTTTTCTTGGAAAATCCAAATTGACAAACAACATTCATTGCATTTAGATAATTCTCATGCATCAAGTAGTTGCACTTTTAGGTGCCATTTTTGGACTTTCCCGTGGTAGGTACCCCCATGAGGGGCATTGCATTTATGCACATTACCGCCGCGACGAGACTCCGATATGGCACACCTTGTATTCCTTTTTATCTAGACTTTCTTGTGGGAGATACCCCCATGAGGGGCATTGCATTTATGCACATTACCACCGCAACGAGACTTTAGATTATCATATAGTTTAGCTTGCATTCACTTTGATCATGCACTTTGTATTATATCACTTTGCATTTAGTTTTAGGAATATTGATTAGTTCATGCATTTCATATAGAATAGTTCATTTGCATAACTAACCCTCTTGTATATATTGTTTATATTGTCAATACTTCTCAAACATCAAAAACCCAAAAACAAGTTTTTATTTTTCAAAATATTTAAAAACACAAAAACATGTTCTTTTCCTTTTAGAAAACCATTCAAAAATCCAAAAACATGTCTTTCTTTACTTTTAATAATCTCATTTCATACATTGAGGACAATGTATGTTCCTATGTGGGGGATGGGAATTATTTTGATAATTTGAAAAAAAAATCCCAAAAACATGTTTTATATTGCATTTAAAATCACTCAAAAATCCAAAAAAAAATAAAAAAAAATCCTAAAAATTAGCTTGTTTATATCTTACTTTGTATATATTTGCATTGCTTTTTCTTCTAACCTCCATACATAGGTCCGCTACACATAGCTTAAGAGACTTATAGAAGGGATTAAGAAGACCGCCATGATATGATCGTTCCTATTCCTTCCCCTTCTTTCTTTCTTTACTTCTTATCGCATGAGGAGTTTGGAGGAATTGTTGATGATTGCGATGTGGATTTTGATGATTTGGCGGTTGTGTGACTTATGTGCTGTTAGGGGGTTTCATTAGATTAATTGTCACGTAGTTCACTAGAGCATTCGCATTAGGTTGTATATATGTTGCTTAATTCTAGATCATGGCATATAGTTGCATTTAGGAGAACTTTTTAAAATGCCTAATTTGGAAATTGAACAAGCTTGGATAGACCCTTGTAGATACTTTTTTGCTTAGCACTTTGCCTATTAAAATAGATTTTGAAACACCTTTTAATGTGTATTTTTAGTATAATTTTCGCACCGTTTCCTAGAGCCTAGTCAAGGGCTTGCATTTACCCTCATGACCATCCCCATGGTGTGAAAATTCCTTGGTGAACGCTTTCCTAGGTGACTCTCGAGGCCATGTAATTTTCCAATCATCACATTTCACTACATTTGACAAAAAGGAAATTTTTCCATCACAAGTCCAAAAATTGAGTTCAAACACAATTGAAAAGAAAAGCTTGAAATTTTGCATATCTTTGCCTTAGCCCTAGCTTAAGGAGTGCATATGGAGACTTCTAGGCTCTTCTAGAGTACCCTCAATACATAAGGGGTCGCTCTCGATGTCGCTACGGCGAGGATTTGCCTATTGTTGGTCTCCGCCGCACACCTTTTGCTAGGCTACCTTGCTTTCAAAAGGCACCCAAATCAAGCAAAAATCAAAGATAAAAAGAAAAAAAAAGAAATCACAAAAACAAAAAGAAAAGAAAACGAAATCAAATAAGAACTCAAACATCTCGTTTCCTTACCTTTTTGATGATTACTCCTACATTACTTGGCTAAGAGGGGACGACCCTTCCTTTCACTTAGGTGAGAGGCGGAATTCCGATCCTACAGTGTCTTCTAACACCATGGGGCCCTCACTTTCCATCCCGCCTTATCACCCTTGACAAAGTTTTCTAGTGAACGTGAACGAATATACTAGTTTTACACAATAAAGAGGTGATTCATTTCTATCTTTCTAGGCTTAGTTCTTTGTAAAACTAGTAAGTACATAGAAATTTGCATGCTTGAAATTTTTTCATTTTAGATGAATCCCGGAACATGGATGAGGCATGTTGCCACTTGCTTTTGTAGATGCATTCTCATATGTTTTGTGTGCTTTATCGCCTAGAATGCATCGGAGTTTTGGCAAGACCCCACTTGCCTTGCAAGAAGGTATCCTACCTCATGGGTACCTTGTTGCGAGTTGAAGGGACAAAGCAAGCTTAAGGCCCGTTAATTGTCTTGTATCGGTTAGGTTTAACGTAGTTAAATAAGGGTCTTGACTATTGTTCATCCTTACTCGGGACGAGTAAGGGTTTGGTTTGGGGAGATTTGATATAGTGTCATTTCGCCCTACTTTTTCACCCCTCTTTGTCTCATTTTGCTTGCCTTTAACGCTCCCTAAGAGCGTTTCTACGTGTTTTACCTTCTTCTAGCATATTTCTCGCTTTTATCGTGTTTTTGTAGGTAAACCGTCATTTGAGGCGATTTATACCTAGTTTTGATCGACAAAGAAGAAGGTGAATCACTCGAAAGACCCACGACATACCTTGGGGGCCCCACATACCCTTGGGGGGCCCTACTCGATGCGCCAAAGCCCTCCCGAGTCAAGGCAAGCGAAACCGAGAAGGAAGAAACAAAGTCAAGCAAAGGAAGAAGGGAAAGGGGCATTTCACGGGCGTGAAAGGTATCTCACGGTCGTGAGATGCCTTTCCAAGAAGATGGATTTTCGAGCATTTCAGCTCACGGCCGTGAAACTCATTTCACGGCCGTGAAAGTTAAGTCACGGTCGTGAAACTCATTTCACGGTCGTGACTTGTTCGTGAAAGAAGACCCTACTCTGCCACTTATCTCACGACCGTGACTTGTAGTTTCACGGTCGTGAGACGTGTTTCACGACCGTGAAACCCATTTCACGGTCGTGACTTTGCCAGTCCATGAAGCCTTTCGAAGCCTATCTTTCCTCCATTTTGTAAACCTATAAATAGACCCTCTTATGTAATTAGAGGGCACGAAACCCTAGATCGGAAACTCTCATTGTAACACCTGCAAATGTACCCTATTTTAATAGTAAAAATATTTTTCGGATACTTTTCAGCGAAATTTAGTTTTAGTTTAGAATTAAATTTCCCGTGTCGAATTTAGAATTTCCGAGTTCGTATTTGGATTTTACGCGAGATTTCAAGTGAATCACGTCTTAAGACGTCTTTGACTTTTCTTGACTTTTTCCACTCACTCTCTACTTATACTAACCCTAACCTAATTCTTCCTCACAACTCAACTCTTTCTTCCTCACTAAGAAAACCCCAAAGAAACCTAGCTTCCATTTTGATCCGTCTTAGAATCGTCATAACTCTTTCATTTCTCGCTCAAATTCACGTAAGTTCGTCTTATTCATTCCCTCTCATCTTCCTCTATCCATATTGATAATAAAAGTATCGTCTTTCTTGCTTTTCAAATTATCCGTCTTTCTCAAGGTGAATTATATTCATCTTTTATTAACTATTTGTAGGTGGTGACCTCTAAGATCCCGACAAAGACTACTTCTTGATTGAAGAGGACCTTGACGCGGAGTAAAGACGCAAAAAGGTAACGGTGAAGGGTTACTCGATATCATTTACGTGTTTTACGTGTTTTCTATGTTAGGAATCGTATTTAGAATATGATTGTTAAGCTTAGAAATTGTGTTGATGATGATACTTGTTGTTTGTTGAGAATTGATATGAGTATGAATGATTTATGATAATAATTGATGATAGTTAATTGTTGATCCTTAGTGAAACATGTTGTTTTCGTGTGATGATGACCCCAGCCGGCCGACCGGCAGCCGGTCAGCCTACCGGCTGGGGCAGTGGCTGTATAATTTTTGTGTTACGTGAGAATTTATGCATGAAGTTGATCTCAGCCGGCCGACCGGCAGCCGGTCAGCCGACCGGCTGAGACACCCCTACCTTCCCTCTTTGTTTTTCTCATGTACCCTTGGTCCCAGCCGGGTAGCCAGCAGCCAGTCCCCTTGACCGGCTGGGACACACTGTATTTTCATGTTGATTTTCGTATGATGATTGGTACCAGCCGGGTGGCCGGCAGCCGGTCCACCTGACCGGCTGGCACCTGCTAGAAGGTTTCTTGTATTTCTTGTTTACGTTTTCGTTTATAATATTTCTGATGGTTCATTTATCGTATAAATTTACGGAATGACTTTAAATATTAATGTTTTGAATATATGATATTTCACTCGCTTGTATCGCATGTTTTGTGACGGTTTTTGGTATGTCCCACTTTGAGTCGGTTTTTACAAATGTTACAGTTTTAGCACTAATTTTCTATGTGCTTTGTACTCTCATTCCCTTGGCTACCTCCACGTTCGTAAGGCTGGAATGTTGAAACGGGGATGTATCCTTACTGCTTAATTGCATGTGTTAGTGGGCATACGACGACGTTGTTGGGAGGCGAACGCTTTGCGTTGATCGACCCGGCCGTCAAATGTTGTGTACTTGCGAGGTGGTGTTATTTGCATGTAGCGTACCGCTTGTTAAGAGGCTTGTGATCTTTTCCGCCTCTTTCGTGAATTATCGACCGAATTTGGGGCTACTTCTAACTCTTCTTCTAACTCTTATGCTAACAAGAGAAGATTTAATCCTCCTTCAAATGCAAACACAAGAGCTTCTGCTCCTTTCATTCCCCGAGCTACTTCTAATGTGGCTCATAGGCCTTATGCTCCTCAAGCTCAAGCTCAAGGTCGTTAATGTAACCGTTGTAGACAACCACATCACCCCGGTGTGTCATGTTTCAACCGACCTTATGTGTGCTTCTTTTGCCAAAAGGGTGGTCACCGTTATGATGATTGCCCCGATCGTAAGTTGCCCCCTCCTTCTGCTAAACCTAAGAATTCTATCTTTGTTATGAGCCGTGCCGAAGCCGATGCTCATCCGGAGATCATTACGGGTATGTTCTCAATCTTAGAGCAACCGTGTCTTATTCTATTTGATACCGGTGCTTCAATGTCTTTTGTGTCTTCGACTTATGCTAATAAATTATCTATCGAGCCTACATCTAGTGAGGATACTCCCATATCCTTACCTTCCGGAGATATTATCTCTTGTTCTACTCTCTATCCTAATGTTCCAATATCTATTGCGGGTTCTATCTTTCCCGCTAATCTCCTTAAGTTTCCTCTAGGAGAGTTCGATATAATTCTAGGCATTGATTGGTTAGCATTGTATCATGCTAGGTTCGAGTGTCGTGATCACAAGATTTATTTAAAGAGTCCTTTAGGAGTTAGAATAACCTATAAGGGATCTCATCCCCGAAAAGGTGTGTCTTTGATTTCTGCCATGAAATTGGTGAGTATGGTAAGAAAGGGTCACCAAGCATACTTGTGTATTGTGACTTCTTCAACTACCACTTTGCCAAATATTGAAGATGTGCCTATAGTTCGTGAATTCGTTGATGTATTCCCCGATGACTTGCCCGGGATTCCTCCCGAGCGTGGTGTTGAGTTCTCTATTGATCTTGTACCTGGTTTCAGGACCCATAGCCAAAGTTCCTTACCGTATGGCTCCAACCGAATTGAAGGAATTAAGGAAGCAGTTTGATGATATGATCGAGAAAGGTTTTATTCGACCAAGTGCCTCGCCTTGGGGTGCTCCCCTTCTTTTTGTGAAGAAGAAAGATGGTTCTATGAGGCTTTGTATTGATTACTGTGAGTTGAATCAGATTACAATCAAGAATAGGTATCCTTTACCAAGAATTGAGGATTTGTGTGATCAACTAAAGGGTGCTTCTACTTTTTCCAAGATTGATTTGAGATCCGGTTATCACCAAATTCCCGTTCGTGAGGTTGATATTCCGAAGACCGATTTTAGTACAAGGTATGGTCATTATGAGTTCAAGGTGATGCCATTTGGATTGACGAATGCTCCCGCTATTTTCATGGACCAAATGAACCGCACTTTTAGTGAGTATCTTGACAAGTGTGTGGTGGTGTTCATTGGCGATATTCTTATTTTCTCCAAGTCCGAAGAAGAGCATGCTATTCGTCTAAGAACTATTTTGGGTGTTCTTCGTCGTCAGAAGTGGTATGCTAAATTCTCCAAGTGTGAATTTTGGTTACCTAAGGTGTCCTTTCTTGGGCATGTAATTTCTAAAGAAGGTGTAATGGTTGATCCTTCTAAGATTGAAGCCGTTGTTGATTGGAAGACTCCGACCGATATTAGAGAAATTCGAAGTTTTCTTGGTTTAGCTGGTTATTACCGTAGATTTGTCAAGGATTTCTCTAAGCTTGCTAGACCGATGACCTAGTTGTTGAAGAAGGAAACCAAGTTCCTATGGAATGAAGCTTGTGAAGCCGCGTTTCAATAATTAAAGAAAAGGTTAACTACCGCTCCGGTGTTGACTTTGCCTGAAGATGGTGTAGACTTTGATGTCTATTGTGATGCTTCCAAGATGGGTTTGGGTTGTGTTCTTATGCAAAGTAGAAAAGTGGTGGCTTATGCTTCGAGACAGTTGAGAGTTCATGAAGTGAACTACCCCACTCATGATTTGGAATTGGCCGCCGTTGTTCATGCTTTGAAAGTGTGGAGAAATTACCTTATTGGAGTTCATTGTCGTATATTCACCGATCAACAAAGTTTGAAGTACATATTTACTCAAAAAGAGTTGAATATGAGACAGAGAAGATGGTTGGAATTGGTGAACGATTATGATTTTGAGTTGTTATACCATGAAGGGAAGGCTAATGTTGTTGCCGATGCTCTTAGTAGGAAAGCTTCTCATGCTTTGAATGCTATGCGGGTATTACCAGTTGATCTTTGTGCCGAGTTTCGAAAGTTGAGGTTAGAATTCGTGGAGCGTGGATTTGTTTAGGTGGGTGCTATGACTGCCGAACCTGTTTTTCTCCGTGAGATCCGCGAAAGCCAAGTTGATGATCTTACCTACAAGTCTATTCAAGCCAAACTTCTTGAAGGAAAATCTAAAGATTTCAAGTTTGATGATGAAGGTGTTCTTCGTTTTCATGGCCGTTTGTTTGTGCCTAATTCTCTTGATTTGAGAAAGCGAGTTCTTGATGAAGCTCACCTTTCTCCTTATTCTATTCACCCCGGAGGTGATAAGATGTATAAAGATTTGAAGCTGCAATTTTGGTGGCCGAATCTGAAAGGCGATGTTGTGTTTTATGTTGAAAGATGTCTGACTTGCCAACAAGTGAAGATTGAACACAAGAGGCCCGATGGATTGCTACAACCTTTGGATATTCCATTATGGAAGTGGGAATCTATTTCTATGGATTTTGTTATGGCCTTGCCGAGGACCGTTGGAAGTAAAGATGCCGTTTGGGTTGTTGTTGATCGTTTGACCAAGTGTGCTAGATTTATTCCGATCAAAGAAACCTAGAGTTTAGAACGACTAGTGAAAGCCTATGTTGATGAGATTGTTAGATACCATGGCGTTCCTAAGCAGATCATATCTGACCGAGATCCGAGATTCTGTTCGAGATTTTGGAAGGCTTTACAAGAAGCCATGGGTAGTAAATTGTTGATGAGTACCGCATTTCATGCCGCTACCGATGGTCAGACCGAGAGGACTATTCAGACTTTATAAGACTTGCTTAGGGCTTGTGCACTTGATTTCCAATCTAGTTGGGAAAAGAGTCTACCGTTGGTGGAGTTTTCTTACAACAACAGTTATCATGCATCGATCAAGATGACTCCTTATGAAGCTCTTTATGGAAGGAAATGTCGGAGTCCTATATGTTGGAATCAATTGGTTGATGTTCGTGACTTAGGCCCCGATGTTCTTGTTGAGACTATTGATAATGTGAAGGTCATTCGCGATAGAATGAAAGCCGCTCAAGACCGTCAAAAGTCTTATGCCGATATCCGAAGAAGACCGTTAGAATTTGAGGTTGGAGATAAAGTGTTCTTGAAAGTATCTCCAATGAAGGGTGTTAAACGTTTTGGAGTTAAGGGTAAATTGAGCCCGAAATACATTGGACCCTTTGATATTGTGAAAAGGATTGGTGCCGTTGCTTACAAGTTGGATTTGCCCCCGAATCTGGCTAAGGTTCATGATGTATTCCATGTTTCTCAATTGAGAAAGTATGTTAGTGATCCAAGCCATGTTTTCAAAAGGAAATGCCCGAGCTTGAACCTGTCCTTTGAAGAGAAGCCGATTCGCATCCTAGATCGCAAGGATAAGAAGTTGAGAAGTAAGGTGGTTCCTTTAGTAAAAATCTTATGGAGATGTGCTAATGTCGAAGAAGAGACTTGGGAAACGGAAGCTTCTATGCGTAGTAAATATCCAAGCTTATTCGATTAAGGTATCTTTCTTTCGCTCAAGTTTCGAGGGCGAAACTTTTTAAAAGGTGGGGTGATTGTAACACCCACAAATGTACCCTATTTTAATAGTAAAAATATTTTACGGATACTTTTCAGCGAAATTTAGTTTTAGTTTAGAATTAAATTTCCCGTGTCGAATTTAGAATTTCCGAGTTCGTATTTAGATTTTACGCGAGATTTCAAGTGAATCACGTCTTAAGACGTCTTTGACTTTTCTTGACTTTTTCCACTCACTCTCTACTTATACTAACCCTAACCTAATTCTTCCTCACAACTCAACTCTTTCTTCCTCACTAAGAAAACCCCAAAGAAACCTAGCTTCCATTTTGATCCGTCTTAGAATCGTCATAACTCTTTCATTTCTCGCTCAAATTCACGTAAGTTCGTCTTATTCCTTCCCTCTCATCTTCCTCTATCCGTATTGATAATAAAAGTATCGTCTTTCTTGCTTTTCAAATTATCCGTCTTTCTCAAGGTGAATTATATTCATCTTTTATTAACTATTTGTAGGTGGTGACCTCTAAGATCCCGACAAAGACTACTTCTTGATTGAAGAGGACCTTGACGCGGAGTAAAGACGCAAAAAGGTAACGGTGAAGGGTTACTCGATATCATTTACGTGTTTTACGTGTTTTCTATGTTAGGAATCGTATTTAGAATATGATTGTTAAGCTTAGAAATTGTGTTGATGATGATACTTGTTGTTTGTTGAGAATTGATATGAGTATGAATGATTTATGATAATAATTGATGATAGTTAATTGTTGATCCTTAGTGAAACATGTTGTTTTCGTGTGATGATGACCCCAGCCGGCCGACCGGCAGCCGGTCAGCCTACCGGCTGGGGCAGTGGTTGTATAATATTTGTGTTACGTGAGAATTTATGCATGAAGTTGATCTCAGCCGGCCGACCGGCTGAGACACCCCTACCTTCCCTCTTTGTTTTTCTCATGTACCCTTGGTCCCAGCTGGGTAGCCAGCAGCCAGTCCCCTTGACCGGCTGGGACACACTGTATTTTCATGTTGATTTTCGTATGATGATTGGTACCAGCCGGGTGGCCGGCAGCCGGTCCACCTGACCGGCTGGCACCTGCTAGAAGGTTTCTTGTATTTCTTGTTTACGTTTTCGTTTATAATATTTCCGATGGTTCATTTATCGTATAAATTTACGGAATGACTTTAAATATTAATGTTTTGAATATATGATATTTCACTCGCTTGTATCGCATGTTTTGTGACGGTTTTTGGTATGTCCCACTTTGAGTCGGTTTTTACAAATGTTACGGTTTGAGCACTATTTTGTCTTGTGCTTTGTACTCTCATGCCCTTGGCTACCTCCACGTTCGTAAGGCTGGAATGTCGGAACGGGGAGGTATCCTACTGCTTAATTGCATGTGTAGTGGTTATACGACGACGTTGTTGGGAGGCGAACGCATTGCGTTGATCGACCCGGCCGTCAAATGTTGTGTACTTGCGAGGTGGGGTTATTTGCATGTAGCGTACCGCTTGTTATG
>JAIUZE010016677.1:0-10197 GCA_022085475.1 Heliosperma pusillum
CGGTTTATGATGATCTTCTCATCGATTTTGAAACCAAGTGCCTCCAGTTTCTTGACATTATCAATCATGTCAAGAATGTGTGGGCTAACTGCTTGGCCCCTCTGGAGTTTCGCTTCAAAGAAGCGACAGGTATGCTCATAGCTAACGATCCTCGGAGCTTTCGAGAACTCGTTAGAGAGCGTGGTGAAAATCTTATTCGCACCATGGGCAATGAATCGCCTTTGCAAATTTGATTACATTGAAAAGATGAGTACGTTCTTTATCGCACCCGCCTCCATTACGAAATCACTATAAGCAAGTGATTCATTTGCTCCTGCATTGGGGCCTGGGTTTGGCGGTAGTGGCTCAGTCAAGTACTTGAGCTTACCGTCAGCAATGGCAGCATTCCGTAATGCCGCCTCCCAGTCCGCAAAGTTGGACCCGTTAGTCTTCAGTCGCGTTGACTGATTCATAGTGTCCATGAACATCTTAAGCCAGGACTCACGTCCGAGCGTGGCACTTGGCATTGGGTCATCAGTATGGCCAGCCATTGGTTATTAGCAGTTATATCTGTATATATGATGTGGGAAAAAAAATATGATAAGTTCATCGTTTTAAATTTTGAGTCTAATGAAAAACTGTTTAATGCGATGACTCGTGCATTTATACAATTGACCTCCCTCAAGAATTATATAAATGATCCCAAGACTCAATTTCTGTAAATTGATAAGCCAACCTCTTGGATAATTCTACTTTTAGAATTCCTGGTCGATAAATTTCTGTAAATTCTATCTTTAGTCCATCATAATCACGAGATATTACTCGTACTATAATGTTGAGATAAAATAGGTCAACACTCACTACTTACCCAACGTAGAAGGGGTCATATTATGACTTCCGACGAAGAAGGGGCTCATAGTAGTTTTCCCTATAAAGACTAGTCTCAATTTTAATTTATAAGGGAAGGTCCCATCATCTTACCTTAATTTCATTTTAAGTGAACGAATGTCTAGCAACTCGAGAATGATTTAACTAAGGTGATGGCCCTAAAAGCGAGTGACATCCGTATGTCTATGATTAAAATATTCAACCTATATGAATCATTTTACATGCATTTTATCAGGTGGTTTGGTTTAGGCGGAATATGATGCAGTTATCTATCATGTGAAGGAAAGGAAAAACGAGAATGAAAAACGTAAAAGAAAAAACATGTCGTAGTGTGGCCTATCCTACCAAAAAGAATAAAATACAACTCGGAATCCAACAGATTGGACCCTCGAAGCTTGACTTTATCACCCTTCTTGGTCCATGCAGCGGGAGTGAGCTCCAATCTCCATCTTTAGTCTTCTTTGAAATTACAACAAATAAAATTACAAAGATCCTATTTATTACATACTAATTTCAAAACCCAAAACTAAAAATAATGGAGATGCGAGATCTCAAAATACATCCAAGACTATGTTACCATCATTACGGTAACACAATCTACTAAGGCCACACTAAGTTACAACTGATTGTAAAATACGTTAAAAATCATTCAAACATTGCAAAACACATTATAAAAGCATCAACTAAATAAAACATTCAAGACATAATACAGTTATTACGATGTTTTATTATCCAAACCACCCTTTAACATAGATTATAATTATGTGGTAATTCTGTAATTACCCACATCAATTACAATCTCGATTCATTTTACTGATAAAATGAACTATCCTAAACATTTCAAACTGCTTTAAAATGTAAGATATTTAGCATATGTGAACCGATTCACATTAATTATACACAATCCGTATAATGTACAATTAAAGGCCAAAAACAAGAACACGAAAAACAGAATTTTCAGCAGAAAGATTTTCGGCAAAAATTTTTTCAACAAAACGGTCCTTATCGACAAAATAGGGAAAAATTAAAATCATTTCAAATGATAAACTCATTCAACATCATTTTCATTTTCATTTTAATCTAATCTTTATTAAATTAAAACATCTACAAATTTATTCTATGTTATTTTAACAGATTAAAATAACAAAATAAATCTAAATGAAAACGAATACGAAAGGAAATACGATTCTGTAAAGTACTCGATCGAGAAGAAATTAAACAATAAAGTCTCTGGATCGACTAATTCTTCCTAGTCGACAAACAGGGACCTCGATCAATTATAAACCTCACTCGATCGAGACACTAAAGTCCTCGATCGAGCAAGCATACTTTTCGATCGACCAAAGCATTTTAGAAATCTGCTCGATCGAGCAAACACAAGTGCTCGATCGAGTAAAAAACGGAAAAACTGCTCGATCGAGCAAAAACAGGTACTCGATCGACCAAAAACAGGTACTCGATCGACCAAACATATTGAGCAAACTGCTCGATCGAGCAAATAAAGCCCTCGATCGAGACAAACACTCACAAAAAACTGCTCGATCGAGACACTATAGTCCTCGATCGAGTCAAACACACACCGGATGAAAACAGTTTCATTTTATGAAATCAAATTAAAACAATTTCGTGGCCTATGCTCTGATACCACTTGTGGGAAATCGGTATTACCACAATACAATTATAATAGGATTATAACGAAAAGTAATAATTTGATATTGCAAGTCATAAACGAAAACAATAAGAATAGTAGAGATTTAGTAATCAACCTCCGGTCCTAGCAATTGGCGTAAAGAACAGAGATATCAAAGTAGATATCCTCCTAATCGTTGCACCCAAGATGCTCCGAGAAATACCCTTTTCTTTTGCTAGAAAGTAATACAAAAGTTACTGCTAACCTTTTGTTTTGTGTTTGTCAAAAGTTACAGTTAACTTTTGTCAGTTTGTGTGATTTTTAGATGAGATGGAGGCTGAGAGAGAGAATTAGGTTAGAAAAACCAAAACACTTTTTTCCTCCTCCTTCTTTTATACTCACGGCACTTTTTGGTAGGTTTTATATGAGGGGATTTTTATGTCTCCTCAAACTAACTACCCAATGACCCGAAAACCCAAGTGTATCTGGATACCGTGTTTCGGTCATTTTAGCTTCCAATATAATGTAATATCTTATAATCGTCGTTTTACATGGACCGACATTATAATCCGTCATTAATTATAAATATCCGTATATTTATAATTTGCCAATTAATTATAACGGTTTATGTTTAATTAGCTTACATTATATACTATAATTAAATCTAACTTTTTATATTCAATTCTACGAATTACAGTTAATTCGTCTCAGCTAACTTTCGTCTCATCATCACATTGACTAACCTTTTAGTCAATTACACTGACTAACCTTTTAGTCAAATAATAGGGTATCAATATGATTATTTTCTCAAATAATCACATCTCTCAAACACATCCTATAGGTGTGACTTTTAGGGACCAGTTGATCACCGCCATCTGTATGACAATTACGTCAAACTTATCTAGCAAGCCAACCGTTATTGATAAACGTTAATCAACTGATTATTATACAAAGTATACCCTGTGAACCTACAGAGATTTATTTATGTTATTGCACTAACTGGAGGACACTAGCTCCAACAAGTGCACCAATCTCCATTATCATCCTTCAGCGAATTAATCTTATTACGCCATCTCCTCACCAGCGTGCTAACATGGAAATATGAAGTATTTCTGTCACCGTCTCGAATGAATTCCATTATAGACTTTTGATACCAAAGAATTTCTTCCTGCTCGAGAACGTCATCAAGCTCCTTTCTCAGTTTCGCTTCCAATTTTATCAAACGCCTGTCCTGCCTCAGTGATAATTTTTTCTGGCAGCCTTCAATTCTGGCTCTAAGAGATTTTTTTTAAGAAAAATATTCCCAAAAACAGTTTGATTCCAATCTTGGAGCTTTACTGACAATCTTTTCAATTGTGGTACCAAATCCCCATCATTTTCCCAATTATCATTGATAAATTCTATAAACTTCTCATGTGTAAGCCAAGCCGCTTGAAAGCGAAAAGGACGGAGAATATTACCTAGCGGAGCAAACCCATTCGGGGAAATCAGAAGCGGACAGTGATCCGACTGAATGGCTGGTAAATGCTTCACGCTACCGTCACTAAATATCGTACTCCAATCGCTGTTGTATAGTGCTCGGTCCAGACGAGCACTCTGACGAGTTTTTGGTGAGTTTCCTCTTGCCCAAGTGTGAGACGGTCCTGTAAATGCTAACTCAATTAATTCACAGTTTTCAATCCAATTATTGAATAGATCGCATCTCCGCGCCATATTGGCGTCACCTCCATGTCTTTCTTGAATGCTTCTAGTTTCATTAAAATCTCCCGCCATAAGCCACAGTTGCTTATTGATCTGAGCAAACTCCTCAAGTTCCTTCCAAAGTTCTTTGCGATTAGACGGATTAGGACTCGCATAAACTGCGGAGAAGAACCAAGGTGTCTCGCCCCGCCGAGAAATTTCCATGGTAATATACTGCTCATGCTCCGTAATAGGTTGAACGGAGACAAAATCAGTTCTCCAATAAACCCAAATCCCTCCGCTAAAGCCTACTGCATTAACTCGCGCGTGCCCATCAAAACCGAGTATATTTCCTATCTTTATTGCTTGGTCTCCCCCCATGTGCGTCTCTAGAAGAGCTACCACCGAAGGCTTATACGTTTTAACTACTTCCTTTAAAGCTGCTATCTTTGCTCTGTTAGAACTCCCTTGAATATTCCAAACAAGGCATGAGATAGGAATAGTATTTGGGGTTAAGTTAGGAATTATGTCTGACATATTAACCGGTACGACAGGTAAAGATGATAGATATGAACGACTGGCAAGTCCTAGCATTTCATTAAGATTCCATGGAATCGACATCTCCAGTAGAAGAGGAGAGTTTGCTTTCGTGTGGAGCTCGAATTTCAGGTCCATGCTTGGGGATTCCGGGATCATCACCCCCATGAAGGGTACCACCATCTCCTTCTCCATTGAAATCGTGATTATTTGAGACGGTGGTATCATGGCTATGTGTGGATGGTCCGGGAGAAACATTGGTTGTGGCATCATAAAGTCTAGACGATCGAACGGATGAAAGGACATTGCTCAAAAGTTGCTAGGCTGCTGAACTCGGTGAGGCTCTCTGTTTTGCTCTGTTTCTTTCACTGATTTCTTTAAAGATTGATTGTCAGTATATGTAATACTTTGGATATTTCCAATATTGATATTATTACTTAAAATATTAGGAATATGTGAAGAAGTTTGATTATGGGAAGAATTAGACGTAGGATTGGCTGCTTGTTGTTTGCTGTAAATTGGAGTCCTTTGTTGAGATTTTGATACAGATTTTTTTTTGGTACCCAATTTTGATTGGTAATTGGAATATTCAGTTGGAGTAGTTTTAGGAATATTAGTATCCTTGATATGGGTAGGAGAGATATTAGTTTGATTATTTCCTAAAATATTATATTTCGAGTTTTGAAGGATATGGAATCGAGATCCCGTAATACTTGCCTTAGGGTTGACGAATTTGAAAATCGAGTCGTCTCTTCCCGCTAGCTCGGTAGTTGTTGCAGTGCCAGTAGACACGGATTGAGGCTTGCGTCTAGGAGGTTTCTTCACAAACATCCAATCTCTGAAGCGTTGTTATGTTGAATATTGTGTCCCTGTTTTCTCTACTGATTGTTCGGCCATATTAGTATCATTATCTTGACTGACTTTATCAGTGGTAGTGGCGACTTTACAGTCTTCGATGTTGTGCCCCATCTTGCCACAATTGAAGCAAATCGATCGAAGCCCCTCGTACTGAATTCTATAAATTTTGTTATTAAGCATAAACTTAGACAACAATGGTTTAGAAACATTAATTTCTACGCTCATTCTTGTAAATTGGCCCCTTTCTGCTGACGCCGTATTTTTGTCAATACGTATAACTCGGCCTATCTTATTCCCGATTTTTTTAAGAAGAATTCGTTAAAGTATTCCACTGGTAGGCTTGGTATTCGTACCCAAGTTGTGAGATATTCAATTTTGTCTTCGATGGGATCGAAATTCGGGACCCATTTACGCATGGTAAGGTAATGGTCATCGATCATCCATGGTCCTTGTGTGATGACGTACTCGAAATTCTGGGTTAGCGTAAATCGGGCCACATAATAAGAGTATCCTAAATCAGTTAGGGTTAATTTTCCCTTAATAGACCATTTCGCATTAAGTTTCCGTATTAATGCTAAGTATCCAATGTTCTTGTCAAACATTTTGATTATTATAGCATTCTTCCATGGTTTTCTAATATGTTTCTTCTCCATCCTAGATAGTCGGATTGTTGGGCATAACGGATCCTCATTGTCAGAGGTCAGGTCTGGATCGTCATCAGAATTAGTATCAAAGTCACTCTCAATACCGCCTGGCATATACCCAGCATTCCCGTCACCACATTGCAGCCTATCGCGCCAAGACATCTGCAGCGGAGCCGAACCAAGTTGATTAGTATGTGCAAGACCGCAGGTGCTTGTCTGCCCTAGTTCATTGCTAATAGCGCTCGTGTTCGGTTTCGATGGTATTGCGTGAAAATTGCTAATATGCATTGTTTTTCTTTTTGAGTTCTTCATTAAAGGAGGAAATTCAGTCTCCCCGAAGGGATCTTTGGAAGAGTCTCCTTCAACGAAGTCCTTGTACCGGAGTCCGGGTCGAGCCCCGGATTAGGGTCTTCCACGAATTCCTTATTGAAATTTAGGATCAATCGCCACCTAGAAATCTAGGGGCTCTGATACCATAATGAAAATAAAAGAAGTCATCATAATGAAGAGCTTTGATATTGAACAGTATAGTTTTTTTTTTGTATATGTCAAGAGGTGATACAATCTGCTTATATACACTATCATAATATATGTAATTATTCTCTTCATATTCTAGAAGGAAACTAAATCAAACCTAAAAGAAACTACAATACTCCCCCTCAAGTTGGAGCATGAATTGAAGGTTCGAAATGCCCAACTTGCGTAAAAGAAACTCAAACTGCTTACGTCCCAAAGCTTTCGTAAATATGTCAGCGAGTTGCAGATGAGATGGAAGGTAACGCGGTAGTATCTCTCCCGAAAGAAGACGATCACGAACAAAATGACAATCTATCTCAATATGCTTTGTCCGCTCGTGAAAAACGGGATTAGAAGAGATGTATATAGCTGCACGATTGTCACAAAATAGAATAATACTCACATGAATAGAATAAGATAAATTATTTGTGATTATTTAAACTTGTCTTAAGTAGCCAAGTAGGAAATACTTGACCTATTAAAAACTTGTGACGCATATATCCGTCATAAGGGAGACGTACCGAATAAATTTAGGCAAATTTGTTTTACAAGGTGCTCATATGTTTTTGCCGAATTCCAGCTATATCAATTGGTTTTCTTACAAGCCCATAAAACAATTGGAACGTCTCTAAATGGTCCAAATGCGCAAATTCTGATCTTGTAACTATTAAGTTAACAGTTTTAGTTAAAACTCATCAAAATACATGAAATTATTAATATAATCATTACTTACTCATCAAAAATAAGTTTTTATTAAGAATTTAGGATGGAATGGAGTTATGTAACCTTCAAAAACTCATATTATAAAATTTCAACTATTTTCAAAACTAACATTTGAATCAAAGAATATATCGAATAACACAAATCCTTATTCAAAACCATCCTAGCTTAAGACGACTCTCACTTAATTAACATAGGGGAAAATGCCAAATTACTACCTATTATGTTCAGTATTTTGTAAATTACTACCTAATATACCTAACTTTACATACTACTACCTATTAAGTTATAAATAATTGCAGTTTGCTACCTCATTGACGGAAAACACCAGAAATCGCCTTAAAACCACCTTAGATAGGATTTATCTTTTTTTTTTATTTTGTAAACACCCAAATTATACCTATACTACCCTTTCTATTTGTTTTGTAAACACATTGACTCTCCCTCCATTTTATACTCTAATTTTGTAAACACCCAAATTAATTTTTTTTCTTCTTTATTCCTCTTCTCCTCTATTCTCTTCTCTTTCTGGCTCTTTCTTCTCTTTCTGGCTCTTTCCCCTGGCTCTTTCTTCTCTCTGTGTCGATCTCTTTTCTCATCTCTTCTCTCTATTTCTCCGCCTCTAAATTGTTGTTGTAGATCTGGGTAGTGATGTCTTCCAGATACTCCCACTCACAAAGCTCAACTTCTTTGACATGTCACTGTGGTAACAATGTTGCTTTGGTGAAAGCGTGGACCACACAAAATCCAGGGAGAAGGTTTATGGCATGTAAGGACTATGACCGTTCAACTGGTAGGCGCGGTTGTTCATATTTCAACTGGTACGACAATGGACAAACACCATGGTAGAGAGATGTGATTAATGAGTTGATTTTGAAGAACAAACAACTAAGAGCAAGACTTTCAATTAAAGAGGAAGAAGCTATGGCATATGTAATGGAGAAGAGGATGAAAAAATGTCAGTCATTTGTAATGACAATGTTTGTTGTTTTAGTTTCAATTGTTCTTTGCATTTATCTACTAATGACTTAATGTCTATATTTCATGTCAAGCAATGAATATTATGTAATGTATGAACTTCATATCAAGCAATGAAATGAATGATTGGCTCAATTATATTGTGTTATCTTTTCTTCAAATTTTGTTCATAGCCAAATATGCCTTAATATTAATTTCATAGCCAAAGATACATAATATTCATTACAAAATAGGCCAAAGATGCAGTACTAAAGCTTCAACTTCTATTACAAAATCTTAACAAAATAAAGTTTGAGGAGCACTAAAGCTTCAACTGTTATCTTCCCAAAATAAAGTTTCAACTTCTATTACAAAATGAGAACAAAAGCAGTACTAAAGCAACAACGAATGTCATATTTATGAGTGTCAATCAGCCTGACTTTGCTGGGTTTGAGGAGCACTGCTACATGAGGCTTCAGTTGTTTGATTAGCTGCTTGTGATGCTTGTGATGCTTGATGAGCTGCTTGTGCTGCTTGATGAGCTGCTTGTGCCATTCTTTTCTCCCTCTTCTCCATGCCATTCACTGCCCATGGCGAGTTTGACTTAGGCCTTCCACCTTTATCTTTCTCTTGTATAGGAGCAGGAGGATTCTTACAAGTGCTTTTATTGTGCCCTAACTGTCCACAATGACCACACTTGTTAGGTCTCTTAACTCTCTTAACATAAGTTCTCTTTTTACCCTTTCCTTCATCTGGCTCCTTTCTCCTTTTCTTTTAAGAAGGTCTTCCAGGTAGCCTTCTAAATGGTGGTGGATCTGGTTGTGGATTATTATTAGTTTCCCATTGTTTGGGTCCTGGCATAGGAGAAATTATGGGCTCATATGCCAACTGATATACAGACTTTGAGTAGTATGCATCCACGTAGTCATGAGGGTTCCCTCTCTGCTTCAGTATGCAAGCATAAGCATGAACACAAGGAATACCAGTTAATTGCCAATGGTTACAAGAACAAGTCCTCTCCTTCAAGTTGGCATCATGTCTGTCTGAATTATATTCAACTTCCCATTTATCCACAATTGCACCAAAGCACAAACAATATCTGGATTCATTATGTGCCCATTTGAAGTACTTGTGCACATAAGGCATATTAACTCCACCATAAGACAAAGCTCCTTCCCTTTTCTTACAATTCCTCTGCATAACATACCTTCTCATCCACTCCATTTGGGTGAGAATTGGTTTATCCCTTGCTTCCTTAATAACAGAGTTGAAGGTCTCACACAAGTTGTTTAACAACATGTTGGACCTGGCAATGGATGAGAAGGCATACCTTGACCAACTTTGAGGTGGTATGGCAGCTAAGTAAGAATGTGCTCAGGTTTCAAGGTCTTTATGGCCTCTAAGTGTGAAAGGAATTCATTCTGAATAATAATAAAACACCACATCAGAAACTATCCTTGACTTGGCTGCTATGTAAGTAATGCAAAATGGTCCAATTTACCTTTGTTGTTGACTTAGCTGCTTTCCAAAATAGGTCCCTGAATGCCATGCCAGAGAAATGCAATTTGAAATTTGCCCAAATATGCCTTACACAAAATCTAATGTCTGCTTTAGGAGTGACACTAGAGAAGGCTTCAATTAAACCCTGTTCAATCAGCCTCATCACATTAGATTGCAAGTTTATAGTGGTGTAAAGTAAAACTAATGTAAAAAAGAAAATGTAGAAACAGTTAAGGTTACCTTCTGCCTGTGAGACATGAAAGTGAGGCCATTCCCTTCTTCATTTCC
>JAIUZE010016678.1:0-22766 GCA_022085475.1 Heliosperma pusillum
TTCCATTCGGATAATCTTAGCGATTGCCGCTTTGCATGACTATGAAATTTGGCAAATGGATGTGAAAACCGCCTTCTTAAACGGTTATTTGGAGGAGGAGTTGAACATGGTACAACCCGAAGGTTTCATTGATCCTAAAATCCTAAGAAGGTATGCAAGCTTAAGCGTTCCATTTATGGACTTAAGCAAGCTTCTCGGAGTTGGAATCATCTTTTCGACCAGGTGATAAAAGAGAATGGATTTACTCGATCGGTCGAGGAACCATGCTTATATATCAAGTCGAGTGGGAGCAAGATTGTCTTCCTAATATTGTATGTTGATGACATACTCTTGATTGAGAATGACATACCTCTCTTACCTTCGGTTAAAAGTTTGGTTAAAGAACCATTTCAATGAAAGATATGGGTGAAGCACAAAGAATTTTTGGGCTCCCGATCTACAGAGATAGATCACGACGGATGTTATCTCAGTAGGAAGTCTCTATATAGATTAAGATTCTTGAGAGGTTCAGCATGACCCAACTCCAAGAAGGGGAACCTTTCCAATGGTCTCTGGGATGCATTTGAGTAAAGCTCAGGCACCAAAGACATCGGAAGAGGTCGAGCGCATGAGTCGGATTACTTATGCATCAGCTATAGGATCGATCATGTATGCCATGATATGCACACGTCCAGACGTGGCATATGCATTGAGTATGACGAGTCGATACCAAGGCAATCCAGGTGAAACACACTGGATGGTTGTTAAGAATATCCTTAAGTACCTACGGAGGACTAAGGATTGGGTATTGAATTATGGAGGTGACACTGAGCTATGCGCAATCGGTTACGCAGATGCTAGCTTCCAAACGGATCGAGATGACTCGAAATCTCAGTCTGGATTCGTTTTTACTCTTAATGGCGCTGCGGTCAGCTGGAAAAGCTCCACACAAACTGTTATAACAGATTCTACGACTGAATCCGAGTACTATGCTGCTTCAGAGGCTGCGAAGGAAGCTATATGGATGCGTCAATTCTTACAAGGACTAACTGAGTTCCTAGTGCGGATGACCCGATCACCATCTATTGTGATAATAGTGGTGCCATCTTCCAGGCTAAGGAGCCTAAGTCCAGCAACAAGTCTAGGCATGTACAACGGAAGGCTCACATGATCCGAGATTACGTGGAGCAAAGGGAGATAGTGATAGACAAGATTGCTACGGATGATAACGTCGCAGATCCTCTCACGAAACCATTGAGATATGATAAGCATGAAGGGCACGTTATTTCCATGGGAATCAAACATGTTCCTGAGTTGTATTAGTTGTTTTATATGGATTAGACACCTGTATCTTTTTCATAAAAACTATCTATGAAATCATCGTTTTGTTTTATATTTTGTTTTTCATGTGGGTTGTACTGACAACATTGAACACCACAAAGTGAACTGACTTACATTATATTTTGTTTTGGTCCGTAATCGCCTACATGAGCTGATAACTCTGGCAATTATTCTGTGAAGTCGATTGATGGTGGGTTCAACGAGCCATAAGTCAAACAGTTGACTGATCGATCACATATGCAAGTTATAATGATACCTCGCAGGACAATTTTGTGACAACGTTATGGAGTCCTAAATGTTTCAGAACATTAGGTGCCAGGTCGTGGATAGGACATCCATAGTGTTCCTAGAGTCGATTCTTTTGACTATCGACTGTTTCTTGAGATAAAGGCAGTTTTTGGGTGACTTTGGTTTCTTTCTCATGGTCGACCATAACAGGAGGCTAAGTAGATTTTCACTGGGTCATTTCATACTGCGCTTGTATCTGCAAGATTCGAGTTGAAGAAAATATCCAACCTTTATCAGGATATGATATTTCTCAGGGCCACTCGAGGAGCTGTAACTGAAATGCATGGTCATGCTCGAATATAGATTCGTTTATCAGTTAAGTTACTCTCTAGTCGGGGAAACCACTCTTGATACTGATCACTTGTAAACTACGACCTTTGTGAATACGGACTTTGCAAATTGGTTTACATTGAGTGGGAGAAATTTATAATGGATATGAGAATCGGTTATCGCACAGACACTTGTACGGACAAGTGGGAGATTGTTGGAGCCAGTGTCCTCCACAGTTAGTGCAATAACATAAATAAATATCTGTAGGTTCACAGGGTTATTACTTTGTGAATAATCAGTTGATTAACGTTTATCAATAACGGTTGGCTTGCCAGATTAAGTTGACGGTATGTCATACAGATGGCGGTGATCAATGGTCCCTTAAAAGTCACAACCTATAGGATGGTTGAGAGATGTGGATTATTTGAAGAAAAATAATCATATTCGATGCCCTATTAATTGACTAAAAGGTAGTCAGTGTATTGACTAAAAGGTTAGTCAATGTGAATGATGAGACGATAGTTCATATGATAAATAACGTTAGCTGAGACGAATTACGCTGTTAATTCGGAAACTGAAATAAAAAGTTATATTTAATTGTTGTATATAATGTAAGCTAATTAAACATAAACCGTTATAATTAATTGGCAAATTATAAATATACGGATATTTATAATTAATGATGTATTATAATGTCGGTCCATGTATAACGACGATTATAATATATTACATTATATTGGAAGCTAAAATAACCGAAACAAAGTGTCCAGATACACTCTGTTTTTCCGGTCAATGGGTAGTTATTTTGAGGAGACCAAATCTCCTCATATAAGACCTAATGAGCCGTGAGAATTGGTGAGAAGAGAAAAATTCAGATTTTTATTTTCTAACCTAATTCATTCACTACTGCCTCTCTATCATACATCACAAAAGGGGAAAAGGTTAACAGTAACTCTTTCACAAAACACAAAACAAAAGGTTAACAGTACCTTTTGAAAACTTCTAGCAATTCAAGGGCATTTCTCATACAGTCTTGGGTGCAACGATTAGGAGGATATCTACCTTGATATCTCTATTCTTTACGCCAATTGCTAGGACCGGAGGTTGATTTCTAAATCTCTATTCCTTTTGTTGTTTTTCGTTTATGACTCGATAATCAAATTATTACTTTTCGTTATAATCCTATATTAATTGTATTGTGGTAATACCGTTTTCCCACAAATACGGCGGGAGAAGTGGGAAACCGACAATTGTTTTAGAAGCTGTCGCATCGTATGATTTGTGGATATGGCATGCTTTCTTTGGTACACCAGGTTCGCTCAATGATATTAATGTTCTCAACCGTTCTCCATTATTTAATGAATTGCTAGAAGAATCTGCCCCAGCTGTAAATTTTACGGTTAATGGTACTGACTATAATATGGGATATTATCTTGCTGATTGCATATATCCGGGTTGGGCAACATTTGTTAAATCAATTAATGCTCCTCAAATTCAAAAGCATAAGCTATTTGCAGCTCGACAAGAGAGTTGTCGAAAAGATGTGGAGCGTGCTTTCGGTGTATTACAAGCTTGATTTGCGTTTATCAAACGCCCTTGTCTTCTTTAGGATCCAGTTATGATGGGGAAGGTTCTTATGGCTTGTATTATAATGCATAATATGATAGTTGAGGATGAACGAGGTACTTATCTTAACTATGAAAGCATAATCCAACAATTCAAAGAAGATAATCCGAGTTCAGCTAGTGATGATCAGTATGAATATCATCGTCGTAGAAGGTCGACGCAACAACGGTTCGTGGAAATTCATGGCGAAATTCGTGATCGTGCAACTCATAACGCATTGAAAAATGATCTTATTGAGCATATTTGGCAAAACTTTCGTAACTAGAAGGGGCTTTTAATGCATTTCCTAGTATTCAATGTTTTTAAATTTTTTTTTTTTATTATGTATGCGTTATTTTATATGTGAAATTATGTTTTTCCAAAAAATTTTAATTGTTAATGAAATCGTCTAATCATTTTTCGAAATAATAAAATTGTTATTTAATATTTTTTTTTTCTGTAAAGTACGTCATAAGATTAACAATATCCGTAAAATGTTGGGGTACTTTTTATTCAATTACGATATTTACAATAATAGAAAAAAAAATTGATTTATAATATGTTGAGAAAAATAATTAGAAAAGTAAGAGAGAGAAAAATATGGTAGAGAATGTGGGAAATGATTGTGAATGATGTGAAGTGGAAAATGATTGGGTTGATGACCTAGGTCGTGACCTTCTGCTTGGGAGGGTAAAAGCAGGTCAAGATAATTAAAGTGGGATTAAGGGTAAAACCGGGTCGCGACCTAGTTAACGCGACCACTACTTGGGGATGGTCTAAGACCATCCCCTAGCAAGGTCAATAAGTAGGTCATGACCTTGCTTGGTCATGGTAATTACATCATTAGGAAAATAATCTTGTGACCTTATTTTGTTAATTTTGTGACCAAACTCATATATGATCAATTTGTGACCTTACTTGAAACAAATTGACCTCTCTTGTAACCACTTATGTGTAGGTTTTCTATTGGTTGAACATTGAACAAAAAAAAAAGGCCAAAAATACGGTTGGCAGAGTGGCAGCTGCTTGCAGTAAATTCTCTCTCTATTTCCCAAGATCTTCATTTAACTCTTTCCATTTCACAACCACTACCTACCAACAATAAAATTAAACACACAATTAATTAACCAACAATAAAATTACACACATTTAATTAACCAAAAAAAATCCTATAACAAGAAGCATCTCTCAGTAACTTTTTTTCATCTTCCAAAAAAAAATAACATTCACAGTAAAAAAAAACAAACACATTTATATCTCTCTAATTTTAATAATATTATGGATTTAAATGAATACGATATTTCAAAATATCCCACCGATGATTATTTATCTCAAAATAATTTAACTTTCGATTTAAATCAAAGTACTCAAACTTTTACCGAGTTATTATCGAGTTCTCATACAAGTCAAAATCTCGATATTTTTGGAAATCCGATATTGTTGTCTCAACTCCCAACTAACAATTTTGTAGAGAAAACCCCTCTTTATTGTGCAAGTAGATCCAAAAAAAGACCATCCCAAAAAAATCACATCAACTTAAAAATCGACGGAAAAAATTGGACCGAAAAAGAGGATGAAGCTCTTATGTCCGCTTGGGTTTTATGTAGCACCGACTCAATATTTGGCAAAAACCAAAAAACCAACACAAGATGGAATTCGGTTTTCGATTTATATGAACAAACTCGTAAGGAAAATTCAATTCAAGGTGAAATTGGGATTAGGAGTCTTGAGGGTATGAGAAGTCGTTTTAGACGACTCAATTTCCTAGTAAACAAATGGGTTGGTTGCTACTCTCAAGTTCTTAGTCGACCACCGACAAGCGGTACTAACAACGAAGACGACATAGAACTAACTCAAAAATTATTTCGTAATGAAAACGATAATAAAGAATTTGTTGATTTTCATGTTTCCAATAAAATCATGAGTAAGCAAAACAAATGGAGTTTACCAAAAAATCAAATTGATGTAAGTGAGAACATTGTTTCGTCGGGTTCAAAAAGGTCAAGGACCGAAGTTGATTCTAGCCCATCAAGTGTTAATATTCCTGCAATGTCAAGTATTAATGTCCCAACCCCAACTACTCTTAATGTCGACGCTTACGAACGACCCGAAGGAAGGGAGGCCGCAAAAAAGAAAAGGCAAGGTAAAGCTCATATGGCTGGGTCTGACTCGATGTTTACTCCCGATTGCCCGGCCTTTGCGTGGCGTCTCTGTTTTAGGTGGGCCTGTCAGTACTTGCCCTAGTTTTTGCAGTGAGCTTGTAGCGAAGAGGGTGACTAAGACCATCGAACTTATGGATTTGATTGCTAAGATTGAGGACCCGCAATGTGAGCTGCTTCTGCTTCGAGCTTGTACTGGTATTTCTAAGCTCTACTTTACCCTCCGTTCATGTTCGTCGAGAGTCTTTGGGTCTGTCCATCTCCGTTTTGATGCAGCACTTCGTTCTAGCTTAGAACGCATTGTCACCGCGTCTGGGCCAGGTTTTGGGGATTGGCAGTGGCGCTTTGCCACTTTCCCTTTTCATCTTGGGGGGCTCGGTGTTTATGCTGCCGGGGATGTTTTGTATTATGCTTTTTTGGCGTCCCGTTTGCAGTCTGCCGATTTGCAGGCTAAGCTACTACGGCCTTCTGGTATTGTGGATGCTGGTCCTACTTTTGATGATGCCTTGCATGTGTTTTCGGAGACTACAGGTTCTACTTTATTACGTGATCCTAGTGAAATCGCTGCCCCTACACTTATGAAAAAATTGGCAGATATATATTTTGCGAGGATTGCTGCTACTGCAGAATCTGTTTACTCTTTGACACCGCGTCAGCTTGCATTGTGGAAGTCCCAGCTTGGTGCCCACTCCTCTGATTGGTTGCGTGCGGTTCCTATCTCTGGGTTGGGTCAGACTATGAACGGGAGGACTTACCGTAGTGTGCTGGGATATCGTCTGGGTGTTCCGTTATTCGTGGTATCTAGGCCTTGTCCTACTTGCTCTCGGGTTTTTGCTGGTGATATTTATGGGGACCACGCTGTCTCTTGTACTGGCACTGTGGGGGTCAAGCATCGGTATAACCTTGTTCGTGACACCTTATCCGACATTTGCTATAGGTCTGGTATTTCTTCGGGCAGGGAGGTGGATATCGGTTTAGTTGACGGACACGACGGATCTCTTTGTCCTGCGGATTTGCTGCTTTATTCCTGGGACAGAGGGCGTGATGTGTGTGTTGATTTGACATGGTCTTCCCCCTTGACGCAGACTGGGCTGACCGATTTTGTGCCGGGACGGGTTGTCGCTGATGCTGCTCAGCGCAAGTATGCTAAGTATAGGGATTTGTGCGCGGCTGCTGGATATGGTTTCCTGCCCTTCTCTTTTTCTTCACTTGGGGAGTTGGGTTCGGACGCTATTGACTTGCTCAAGCGGATCCAAAAATTCTCGGTATCTCAGGATGCAGGGGCTCGGGCGGCCGCTTATATTTTCACTAGACTTAGTTTTTCGATAGCTAAGGGGGTGGGGGCCCAGATTGTCTCTCGGCTCCCCACCAACTTCTTGTAAACTTACATTTTATTTTAATGATAACAATAACAATAACAATAACAATAACAATAACAAAAAAAAATAAAAAAATAAAAAAATAATAATAATAATAATAATAATAACCGTACTAATACTAATAATAGTAATAACAGTAATAATAATAAGAGTAATAATAATAACAGTAGTAGTAATAATAATAATAATAACAGTAATAAAAATAATAATATTAACCGTACTAATAATAATAATAATAAAAATAATGTGAAGATTAGAAGTTTACCTGGTAAAATAATGAACGATCGATGATATTTTAGCCGATTGATACTAATGAACCATCGATTGTTATGAAAGATCTTGGTTGATAATAAAAACGAGATACATATATACATAAAAACGAGATCTGACTTGATAATAAAAACCGATTGATATGAAGGAATAAAGGAAGTAATTGAGGAAGGAAGTAATTGAGGAATGAAGGAAGGAAGAAAATAATTGAGGAAGGAAGTAATTGAGGAAGGAAGGAAATAATTGAGGAAGAAAGTAAGAAAATAATTGGGAAAGAAAATAATTGATAGGAAGAAGGAGATAATTGAGGAATGAATAATTGGGGGTGGGTAGGCTTGTTGAACGTGTAATTTGAAATTTGTCTTTTTTTTTAAAAAAAAAACTTTTAAGGAAAGTGATAAAATAATTAGTCAATTTAGATTAGTATATTTAAACTATATATTTTTATTGTTTGACAAATCGTTTATTTAAATTTTCGTCGATCAAATATAGCCGTTAGATTAATTATAATATAGTCGTTGGATCGAATATAGCCGTTGGATTAATTATAACCGTTAGATTAAAATATAGCCGTTGGAGTATAAATAACCGTTGGATTGAATATAGCCGTTGGATTATTTCTAACCGTTAGATTAAAATATAGCCGTTGGATTGAATATAGCCGTTGGATTATTTCTAACCGTTAGATTAAAATATAGCCGTTGGATTAATTATAACCGTTAGATTAAAATATAGCCGTTGGATCAAATTCTTATATATACCCACCTAATTGTTGAACAAAATCACCACAAAATTATCCTTCTTCCAGTTAATCATTACTACCATACAATTACCTTTTATAAAATACTCTTACAATGTCTAATTCTTCAAACGAAAATAATGTCGACCAAAATAGCTTTTCCGATTACCAATGGGAAGCCGAAGCCGATGAGAGATCTGAGTACATACAAAACCTTATATCCCGACGTATGAATGAACACGTCAATAGAAGGGTACGTAATCCACCTCCTTCCACTAGACGTCCTAGGAGAAACATCGAAAGGAATCGTGAAGAAACTCACAATCAATTGTACAACGACTACTTTATGAATCCAGTCTATCCGCCGGAGCTTTTTCGCCGCAGATTTCGAATGAACAAGCGAGTGTTCATGCGATTAGTTGAGGCTCTATCCACAAGTGATCGTGTTTTCCAGCAAAGACACGGTGGTAATGGGAGGCCTAGTTTTTCGCCATTACAAAGATGCACAGCTGCTATAAGAGTTCTAGCATATGGTACGTCAACTGATTCAGTAGATGAATATTTGCGCATGAGCGAAACATCTATAAGGGATTCTCTCAAATCGTTCGTGGAAGGTGTGATACAGAACTTTGGGACAGTCTATCTACGTAGACCCAACCCCGATGATTTAGCTAGATTACTCCATATGGGTCAGGTACGTGGATTTCCTGGTATGTTAGGTAGCATTGATTGCATGCATTGAGAATGGAAAAACTGTCCAACAGCATTGGCAGGACAATACGGCGGGAGAAGTGGGAAACCGACAATTGTTTTAGAAGTTGTCACATCGTATGATTTGTGGATATGGCATGCTTTCTATGGTACACCAGGTTCGCTCAATGATATTAATGTTCTCCAACGTTCTCCATTATTTAATGAATTGCTAGAAGAATCTGCCCCAGCTGTAAATTTTACGGTTAATGGTACTGACTATAATATGGGATATTATCTTGCTGATTGCATATATCCGGGTTGGGCAACATTTGTTAAATCAATTAATGCTTCTCAAATTCAAAAGCATAAGCCATTTGCAGCTCGACAAGAGAGTTGTCGAAAAGATGTGGAGCGTGCTTTCGGTGTCTTACAAGCTCGATTTGCGTTTATCAAACGCCCTTGTCTTCTTTGGGATCTAGTTATGATGGGGAAGGTTCTTATGGCTTGTATTATAAGGCATAATATGATAGTTGAAGATGAACGAGATACTTATCTTAACTATGAAAGCATAATCCAACAATTCAAGGAAGATAACCCGAGTTCAGCTAGTGATGATCAGTATGAATATCATCGTCGTAGAAGGTCGACGCAACAACGGTTCGTGGAAATTCATGGCGAAATTCGTGATCGTGCAACTCATAACGCATTGAAAAATGATCTTATTGAGCATATTTGGCAAAACTTTCGTAACTAGAATGGGCTTTTAATGCATTTCCTAGTATTCAATGTTTTTAATTTTTTTTTATTATATATGCATTATTTTATATGTGAAATTATGTTTTTCCAAAAAATTTTAATTGTTAATGAAATCGTCTAATCATTTTTCGAAATAATAAAATTGTTATTTAATATTTTTTTTTCTGTAAAGTACGTCATAAGATTAACAATATCCGTAAAATGTTGGGATACTTTTTATTCAATTACGATATTTACAATAATAGAAAAAAAAATTGATTTATAATATGTTGAGAAAAATAATTAGAAAAGTAAGAGAGAGAAAAGTATGGTAGAGAATGTGGGAAATGATTGGGAATGATGTGAAGTGGAAAATGATTGGGAATGATGTGAAGTGGAAAATGATTGGGTTGATGACCTAGGTCGTGACCTTCTGCTTGGGAGGGTAAAAGCAGGTCAAGATAATTAGAGTGGGATTAAGAATAAAACCGGGTCGCGACCTAGTTAATGCGACCACTGCTTGGGGATGGTCTAAGCAACACCTATGCACCAGTCAGGCAGACAGTATGTTCTGACCTTTACAGCTACTGTTATGGTTATTTTTACAGAAAGTTACTGAAATGTTGTCATACAAAATGTGTACATCTGTCTTTCTTAAACTTCAGAATTTGACAAAAGGATGGTATTTGCCAATATCTCTTGTTTTCTTTACTTCACATACGATTTTGTCGAGTAATGCGAGAATTATACTAAACTGCCTGAGGTTTCCTATACTTGGTCGTCGCGCTACATAAAGTCATAAAGACGTGATGCTGGAAAATGCTTCAGGGAAGATGCTGAAAAATGAACTATCATACTGCTGCTATTGCAAGAATGCTATATATATGATGGGATAATACTAATGATTGTCACATCTAACTTGTTAAGTATCTAGTGATAAATGCTTTGTTAGGTAATTTTACCACTAGATAATCATAATTACTACTATAGAAAAAATGAGTTTGTGTAACTTTTAAGGTAAGTAAAAGTCATAATGATCATTATAAATGAATTATTTTTTAAGAAAAATGGAAAATGGATGAAGAATTATGGATGGTGTAGCTTTCAAGAGAAGTAAAATTAGAGGGAAAATGAAGATGTAGGACCACCCCATGATTGCTCTTGTTTGTGAGGTACCATCATACTCCACAACAGCTTACTGATTTAAGTAGACATGGGCCGTTGTGCTTTTAATGCACCATTTCATATTTTCATCTTGGCTGCCTAATTCATAGCCATAGGCAGATAGGCTGTTGCTTCACTTTAATTCCCTTTGTTTTTCCTTTTTTTCTTCTGTTTCTTCTTTTGACGGAGTTCCACGAGTAATGGCGGTGACAGTTCGAGAACTGTTGCTGTGCCTGGTGTGCTTTGCTGGATTGGAGCTGATCTCGTCGCTCACTGATCCACGAGATGGTATGCTATTAAAGCCTTCTTGCCTTCTTAACATATAGCAATTTAGCATAATAACTACCAACACATATCTATCTCATTTACTTTATCTCCATTTGGGTCTATTTGTCAATTGATCCCGACTTTGACCGGTATTTTCTCATATATACAACTTTTGGACTTTTTCAAAATACTAAAATAAAAATAGTTGTTTCGGTTGATCATAACCCGATGAATTTTATATTGAATGTCTAAATAAACTAGAGTTATTAATCGTCAAAGTTGATGTCAGTGACCATTATAGTCGAATTGGGAGGATACATTTGAGGTAGATGTAGTATCTAAAAAAGGGTGGAGCAGTTCAGTTTCATATGACAACAGCAGCGTAAGTGACATTTTGAAGTTGTTCTCTTCCATGTCTCCTGTAGCGGATATGGACATAAATATTTTTCTTTGACAGACTTAGCATCCAATGTATCAGTCGTTAATTTCACTTAATTTGAATTGATGATGCAGCTGCAGTGCTTCAATCACTAAAAGCTCAGTGGCGGAATACACCGCCTAGCTGGAAGAAGTCAGATGATCCCTGTGGAACGTCATGGGAAGGCGTAACGTGCAACAATTCAAGAGTGACTGCATTGTGAGCAAATTTTGTTTCACATAAGCCTTGTATTTACAAAGACAGCACCTATATATGAGTTTTAATTCAGCTAAGCCATGCTATCAGGGGGTTATCTACAATGGGACTTGAAGGGAAACTTAGCGGTGATATCGGCGGCCTAACAGAACTGAGATCACTGTGAGTATGTTTAAGATTTATATTAAATGGGTGCTGCTTGCTGGTTCTGTTCCATATTTGGGATGGTAGGAGAATCAGAGTACAACCTAAGAAAACATGATATTATTTAGTGATTACTACAAGAAGTGTCACAAGTACTCTCTTAACTCGCATACTTCATCATCCAACTACTAGATGCTTGTTTGGTTGTGCGGTTTGCTTTCAAATGCTTTCATTAGACGAATACTTGCAGAGAAGAGTGACGTAACATGCAAAAGCCTAATACTTACAGAGAAGACCATATCTACACAGGCTTGGGCCAGCATTCTGAATCATTGTAGCTCAAGAAACTGTAATGATTTATGGTCCCATGTGAAGATACCATGATATGCACTTTTGTTATCCCTGGATTTCATTTTGAAATGATCGTAACAAGGCGCTTAATGTTTCTTACGCTTGATCTATATAATATTATAATTATATTTTGTTAATGTCAACTATCCGCTGCAGGGATCTTTCTTTCAATCGTGGCCTTACTGGTTCTCTATCTCCAAGTTTGGGAGATCTGCCAAAACTAATAATTTTGTAAGATTTAGTGTACTCATATCTGCTCTTAAAGTCGAGGAAACGTTACAATAGCAGATATGACGACAATGTTAAAGCATTCTAATGGTTTCATGCTGTTTGCAGGATCTTGGCGGGCTGTGGTTTCAGTGGGGCAATTCCAGCTGAATTAGGCAACCTTTCAGAACTAGCATTCTTGTATGAAAATTGATACCTGCTATCATCTTGTTTTACAATTCTTAGTAACAATCTCCTAATTATTAATGTCATATTTTGAATATCGACTGCTATAAAACTTCACGACGGAATTATTAACGATTTGGTAGTTTTCCCATCCGCATTTAAGGCTGAATTGGCTGTATTTATAGCACAACGATCTAGATCCGGCTTCAGTGATCTTAAACTGATAGCAGTCCAGGGTTGGATCGCTTGTTGAATATCGACTGCTATAATCATTTTCTCTATTCACAGGGCCTTGAATTCCAACAACTTTACTGGTGAAATACCAAACTCTTTGGGTAATCTTTCCAGACTATACTGGATGGACCTTGCAGACAACCAGTTATCGGGATCTATACCTGTCTCAACTCCTAGCAGTCCAGGGTTAGATCGCTTGTTGAAGGCAAAGCATTTGTGAGTGTTTTACACTTTCTCTATTTTTCGGAATAGAAGATAAAGAAGAAAATAAGCCACTTCTCATTCATGCTGTTAGGTCTGAAGTCTATAATTTGTCATATCTTGTTTTGCAGCCACTTCAATAAGAACAAGCTTTCAGGGAAAATCCCACCTCAGCTTTTCAGTTCTGATATGATACTTATCCACGTGTACGCTTTCTCTACGTGTGTGCGGGCTGCTAAAAATAACGTGCTGGTTTCAAGAAATGATCTCACTTAGTTCTGATATGATACTTATCCACGCGTACTTTTACAGATTATTTGATAGCAATCAGTTGACTGGAACCGTTCCATCCACTCTGGGACTTGTTCAGTCTCTCGAAGTTCTGTGAGTATATGCTGTTCTCTTGAGCTGAATTCATCTTCAGGTTCTTGTTCATAATTTGATGAACAAGCTGTTACCAATGGAACATTAATTTAGATTTCGCCTTTTTTTGTCTCTACAGACGGCTTGATCGCAACTCTTTGTCGGGGGATGTGCCAACAAACCTCAACAATCTTACCAACATCGTTGAACTGTAGGTAGATTCTTATGGTGAACAACAATGTTTTTTTCCATATACTACAAGTTTAGGTGGACAGCTATCTTGCTTCATTCTTTCTGCCCTCGCCTTTTCTCCGTTCCCTTACTCTGCATCACCTCCCCTTCCCTTGCCTCCTAAATCTATATCCCAATACACCGTGCATTTATACACCTGACTGCTAAGCTCTAACACCATTTTCCTGCATGTATAATGTAGGAATTTGGGGCACAACAGATTTACAGGTCCATTTCCAAATTTAGCAGGGATGGATTCACTCAGCTACGTGTAAGTGGGGATCTTGGAAGGTCATAGCAATTTACAAAGGTTTCGTACATATGCAATTATAAATAGTTTCTTCACAAAATTTTAAACTTCGTTTGTGGATCTAATCATCAGGGACCTGAGCAGCAACATGTTCGATGAGTCAGAAGCGCCAACATGGTTCTCTTCATTGTCGTCCCTTACTACCCTGTAAGTCTTTATAAGTGATTTGTTAAACATGGTCTATAATCGTGAGGCACAGAATTACCTCCATTGCACCTTCATGTATGTGTTGGCAGTTACTGAGTTTAACTTTTGCAAATGGTGGGGTGTGGAGTCATTTTAATCATCCTTACTTTGTGTTAACAGCGCACAGAGGTTGTCTCTGACTAACGTGTAACGAAAATTGCATCAAGAATGACATTGAATGACTGATACTTCAGAATGAAAGGAACCATATCCAGTTTAGTGATCCACTTTGCTCTATTTCATCATAAAAAAACCAAAAAATAATTCAAACCATTGTAAATGGATGTTTTTCTCTTCAAGTTTCATAGGCGTTTACTGAAGTTTTATTTCCTCTCGATTCTGGTTGTCCCTGTACACTTACTTCAGGAATATAGACGTACATTATAATGGCACGCTGACCAGCATTCCAACAGTTCTGTAGCAATGTAGTTGATACGAAAATTACTCGAAGAGTAAGATTCATTAACTTGCAGCGGAAACAGACTATGTCACAGTCGGGCAGACTGTTGATTCTCGTTGAAACTGGAACAAGTAACAGTGATAAGAACTGTGATATGGAAACACACGGATGTAACAGTCTGGATGACTGTTGCAACAAACAGAAACACACGAACAACAACAAACGAACAAAGGGATATTTGACCGACCTAGACCTATAGATCGTTCAATGGTGATTGATACTCAAGACCTATTGATTATCAATCGAATTAAAGTTTGAAAACGCGTCAAACTATAACCAGGTTTGGATCGAAAACGCGTCGAACCGAAAATAACACAATTGCAAGGCAAAAGTTGAGTTTTTCTTATTGATTGAATTCATTAAAACCTAATACAAGACCCTCTATTTATATGTAAATATGACCGTCCTAAACTAGGATTTTCCTAAAATCGACTTTCCTAAAATTATTCTAATTGCCTTGCTCTTATTCTTTACCGTAATTAGGAAACTAACATAAACTAGTAATAAACTTTTATTCAGAAAATAAACTAATTTCCTAAACCTATAATGAGCTCATCATTTTTGGATTATCCCCTCTCCCTTCAAAGAGAATTGACCTCAATTCTTGTAATATCACTCCCCCTGGATCGAATATGAACAACACAAACAAGAAAGCGATTAAGGTGTCGTTTCCAAACATCCATCTTGAAAACATTCTCACGGCATCTTCACCTCCTAGCCTCTTCTTGTTCCTTACTCTGAACTTCATAATCCCCTTGTGCCATATCATCTTGTGCCTTCCTCCCCTCCACCCTCCGTGCACATGTATAGAAACATTGTGACGTTTCATGTTGTCAACTAAGCACATCGAGCCAGTAGATGCTTTTACGGTTGTAGCATCTTTTGGTACCTGAAAATCAACCAAATAATAATCTTGACGCCTCTGAAACGTGTTAGCACCGAATATATTCTTGGTGGACTCAACACATAATCCGAACTCATAGCTAAAATCGAATGAATAACACGGTTCTTGGATGTATGTATCAAACACTTCCTCATCTCCATGTTTATCAAACAAAGGTGGGTGATTGAAATCCACATAAGGGCTGATGTCGAACGGCCCAAACACCTCCTTCGTTTTCTCTTCTTCAAACTCGTCCTCTATTGCTAGCATAGTTAAACTTGGATTTCTCTTACGACCAGAATGCATAGCTCGGACCGCTTGTAAAGACATGGGCTTTAGAACGACCTTCTTACCATTAGAATACAACGCATACTCATTACTCCGCCCCATATGTGTCACATCTCGATCATATTGCCAAGGACGTCCCAAAAGAATGTGACAAGCGTCCATAGGAACTACATCGCATAAGACTTCATCTTCATAGGAGCCCATTGCAAAGCATACACGAACCTGCCTTGAAACTTGCACTTTCTTACCATCATCTAACCAATGTAAATTATACGGCTTTGGATGAACCGTGGTTGGTAAAGCTAATTTCGATACCATCTCACTAGAGGCTGCGTTTGTACAACTCCCACCATCAATGATCACACTACACCATCGGTCATTCACTTGGCACTTGGTTTGAAACAATTGGTCACGTTGCTCCATGTCAATCGGTACTGATTTGGCTTGCAATGAACGAATAACCAAGGTTGTATCATATATAGGAGCTTCATAAATTATGGGCTGCTCTTTCTCCTCTTCGGTCTCATTGAGGTTAAACAAACCTCCGAATGTTTCGTCTACCTCTTCAAGCAAGTCATCACGAACAGCCACTGCTTCCCTCAACGTGATATTTCTTTTATTTGGACATGCATTCTGATAATGTCCAAATCCCTGACACTTAAAGCACCGAACCTTCATGACACTTTGTTCTTTAGAATTTACAGCGGGTTTGGAAGAACTAGGAGCTGCAATGTTTGTGCTTACGGTTTTAACGAACAAATCTGAAGACCCATTCGAATCACCAGTCCTTGAGGACTCGGATTTTCCCCAATAACTAGGTTTGCTTACCTCATTCGAACCATATCTAGTCCTGCTTTGAGCTTCAACTTTCAAACATAGATTACATAGAGTATCAAAATCTGAATATAGTTGTAACTCCACGGCATTAGCTATGTTTCGGTTTAGACCTCTCAAGAATCTAGCCATCTTTTGCTCCTCATTCTCTTCTAATTCCCCCATTAAAGCTAACTTCTCAAACTCATCAATGTACTCACTAACATTCATTCTACCTTGCATTAAGTCTGAAATCTTACGATACAAAGTGAGCTTATATGTTGATGGTACATACCGTTTCCTTAGCTTTCTCTTCAAGGCTTCCCAAGAGGAGATCTTCTCTTTTCCAGCCCTAGCTCTTTGTGACTTCAAGTTTTCAAACCATAGGGATGCTCCTTTACTTAACCTCAAAATTGCATACTTACAGCGCTTGTTATCATCAAGATCCTTGAAATCAAACATTCGATCAATCTTTCGTTCCCAATCCAAATAGTCTTCAGGATCGGTTCCACCAACAAATTCTGGCAACTCTGTGAATTTGAATTCGTCTACTGGCCTTTGCTTAGGACCGGATCGTAGTCCTGTCGGTCTAGTACGTAGATAATCGCGTACTTCAGCGAGTAAGGCCTCATCATCAAATTCCGTCATTGAATCAAAAGTTGTAATAGGACCGTCTCGATTTATGGAAATCAAGAGCCGAAGCTCTGATACCACTTATGATACGAAAATTACTCGAAGAGTAAGATTCATTAACTTGCAGCGGAAACAGACTATGTCACAGTCGGGCAGACTGTTGATTCTCGTTGAAACTGGAACAAGTAACAGTGATAAGAACTGTGATATGGAAACACACGGATGTAACAGTCTGGATGACTGTTGCAACGAACAGAAACACACGAACAACAACAAACGAACAAAGGGATATTTGACCGACCTAGACCTATAGATCGTTCAATGGTGATTGATACTCAAGACCTATTGATTATCAATCGAATTAAAGTTTGAAAACGCGTCAAACTATAACCAGGTTTGGATCGAAAACGCGTCGAACCGAAAATAACACAATTGCAAGGCAAAAGTTGAGTTTTTCTTATTGATTGAATTCATTAAAACCTAATACAAGACCCTCTATTTATATGTAAATATGACCGTCCTAAACTAGGATTTTCCTAAAATCGACTTTCCTAAAATTATTCTAATTGTCTTGCTCTTATTCTTTACCGTAATTAGGAAACTAACATAAACTAGTAATAAACTTTTATTCAGAAAATAAACTAATTTCCTAAACCTATAATGAGCTCATCATTTTTGGATCAGTAGTGATTGGTGTGATTACTCACAACCTCAGTTACATGTATTTGTTTCTAGTTACAAATATTTATGCCTGTCTCCATGAGTTTGACACACCGTCTCAGTACATTGTCTGATGAACTGCTTGAACTTGAGAACTAGAAAAACTAGAAAGTAACTGTTATTTTTGTTGATGCTTCATAAATTATAGGATGGCGGAGTTTGGATCGCTTCAAGGAGCTGTGCCTCAAAAGCTATTCAGTGCCCCACAGATTCAACAAGTGTAAGCCTAGCGACTGTAATTTCTAGATGGTCAGTGACTATTTCTTGACACGGATTTTAAAATATGTTCACTGTAACAGGAAATTGAGAAATAACTCATTCAATGGAACATTGGATTTGGGAGATAGCATTAGCCAACAGTTAGAACTTGTTGATTTTGAGAACAACCAAATTTCTGCTGTGACACTTGGCTCTAAGTACACGAATACATTAACGTGAGAGTCTCGATTTACCCTATCAAACTTACTACTCACTCTTGCCTATGAATAAATTTTCTAAGATTTAGTACATAATAAAACGTGATCAAAATGGGTGAATGATATTGCAGATTGATAGGAAATCCGGTTTGCACGACTCCACTCTCTAGTACAGATTACTGCCAGTTGCTGCGGCAAACAAGAAAACCTTACTCTACGAGTGTTGCTAATTGTGGCAGCAAAGCATGTCCACAAGATCAAAAGCTCAGTCCTCAGAGTTGCGAGTGTTCTTATCCTTATGAAGGGACTATGTATTTTCGGGGACCTTTTTTCAGAGAATTGACCAATGCTAACACTTTCCATAGTTTGGAAATGAGCTTATGGGTGAAACTTGGCCTGACGCCTGGTTCTGTTTCTCTTCAGAACCCTTTTTTCAACACCGATGACTATCTTCAAGTGCACGTAGATCTTTTCCCAACAGCGGATAAGTATTTTAATCGATCTGTAATACAAAAAATCGGTTTTGATCTAAGTAATCAGACTTTTAAGCCTCCCAAAGAGTTTGGACCGTACTACTTTATTGCATCGCCTTATGTTTTCCCAGGTAATGTGTTGACATCTTCTGTTTTTAAGACTGTTTATAATACTAACTCCACTCCATTCTTGTTGTCCCCATTTGACATTGATGCTTATCTGACATCAAGTTTCCCTACTAAATTTCCAAATGTTTGACAACTATTTTAACATTATCATTTGCAAATCGTAGCAATTTCTGTATATTTTGTGATAATATGCAGTCATAGTTGATGTCTTGTGATAATCAAAGTCAAATGAGGACAATATAGTATTATGTCATCTACCACTTCTTATTTTATCAGTTAATATGTTTGCTAGCTGCAAGCGGAAGACCTTCTGTAGGCTTAATTGCGGGTGTAGCTGCTGGTTGTGCGTTTCTCATATGTGTGGTAGTGGGCGTCGGTATTTATGCTATATATCAAAAAAAGCGTGCCGAGAGGGCCATTGGTTTGAGTAGGCCATTTGGTAAGTATATTATTCCGGGAATTACTCCGCTTTTTAGTGTGAAATCATCATTTCAAAATTCCATAGGTCTTCTGGTGTGTCAAAGTTAAGTTTTATTTCAGTTTCTTGGGGTTCAAGTGGAAAAGATAGTGGAGTTACTCCTCAGTTGAAGGGAGCAAGATGGTTTCCGTATGACGAGCTAAAGAAGTGCACCAATAATTTCTCTGATAGTAATGAGATAGGCTCGGGAGGGTATGGCAAGGTTTGAATCATATTACCCATTAAGTACTGTCTCCTCTCCTATTGTTTTCTGTCAAGAATAATGATGGGTTTAATATGTTGATTAATCAATCGTACAATTGATCATCAGGTATATAAAGGAGTGCTAGCTAACGGCCAGCAAGTGGCCGTCAAGCGAGCTCAACAAGGATCTATGCAGGGTGGGATGGAATTCAAGACCGAGATTGAGATGCTTTCACGGGTTCACCACAAAAACTTAGTTGGTTTGTTGGGTTTCTGTTTTGAACAAGGGGAACAAATGTTGGTTTATGAATTTATGCCTAATGGATCCCTCAGAGATAGCTTGTCTGGTGAGTCCTGTCTTCAGCTTGAAATATATCTATGATCATGATCATGATTTTTCGCGCACCATGTAATGTTCTTATATCCTGAAGTAGTAGTCAATGGATACAATTTCCATTACTCGGTTCTCTATACAAGCAATGGGAAATGCGCAAAAATCCGATCCCTAGTTTTCCAAGATAACCTGTGAGGTACAAGCCATAATGTTGTTTTAAAACATATTCAATGGAGCAGGAAAATCTGGCATCCTTCTTGACTGGAACAGAAGACTGCGCGCTGCCTTGGGTTCAGCCAGGGGATTAGCGTATCTTCATGATCATGCAAATCCTCCCATAATCCACAGAGATGTCAAGTCTACCAATATACTGATGGATGAAAACATGACAGCAAAGGTCTCGGATTTCGGCTTGTGTAAGTTGGTTTCTGATGGTGCCAAAGGTCATGTCTCTACCCAAGTCAAAGGAACGATGGTATGCTACAGCCCTTTATATAATGTTGTGTCTTAGATCATACTATGTATTCTTGATATTCAGCCCCTATATACAGCAGTTTAGTGCCCTCCGGCCTCCTGTTTTCTCGTATTTCCCTTTTCATCCTTTCTTCATCGTCTTACCTCATATTGATGGTTTAGCATGACTTTATAATAAGCCAGATATAATTGCAGGGTTATCTTGATCCAGAGTACTACATGACACAACAGTTGACTGAGAAGAGTGACGTTTACAGTTTTGGTGTACTTATGCTTGAACTACTCACAGCTAAACAACCGATTGTGAAGGGGAAGTACATTGTCCGAGAGGTTAAAATCATGATGGATGAAAACAACGACGAATTATGTGGTCTAAAGAACATGATTGATCCAGTCCTCAAGAGTATCCCACATTTGGTTGGTTTCAAAAGGTTTGTGGAGTTAGCAATGCAATGTGTGGAAGAAAACGCTTCAGACCGTCCTGCAATGAACGAGGTGGTTAAGGAGTTAGAAAGTATTTTGCAGAGTGACGGTATAAGCTCAAGCTCAACATCAGTATCTTCGTCGATAACAGATTTTGGAGCCGGAAAAGGAGTCCCAAAGCATCCTTATGATGCCTTGATAAAGCGGGAGGCCACTGATAATGACGCCTTTGACTACAGCGGCGGATATACGCTGCCTGCTAAAGTAGAGCCCAAGTAGGCTAGTTTTGAGATGTTCCAAGATGTTGAAGTTCTATCTGTTTTATAGTGTTTGAAATTGTAAAGAAATAATTATTTGCGCAGAATGGAAAGCTGTGGAACTGTAGGTACTATACTCAAATGTTGTTAGGAATATATGGTTGAAATTCTCAAAATTCCACAAGAGTGACTATAATGTGCAGTCAATGGATTGTTCTATATACAACATTTTCAATGTTGTCAAACGTTGGTACAGAGTTGTCAAGTTTCATTAACAAAATTGTCGCAAAGTTATTAAGTTTAAAGAAATAATTAGTAAACTCAATAATTTTGTAAAGTAACTCAAAAACTTAAAATAGTTCAACAACTTTATGTAATACTCCGTAGCTCAACAATTTTAAGATGGTTGTATTACAACCAGTTATATGATAGTTTTTGTGCTATAATGTAGTTCTTTTTCATATTATAAGGCTATTTATTTTGAGATGATTATATATAGGAAATATGTCGCCATAGACTGAAATGGACAATTAACGACCTTCAACAAAGCAATGAACCATTAATAATGGTAAATAGAGGCACTATTAGTTTGTGCTAATGCATATTGGACTGAGGATACAACTCTTTTAAGTTTATGCTTTTTGAATGTTCGGTTGTAGGGACTTATGCCAATCTAGGTGGTGGAAGGTATTAGTGCTCGGTGGTGAAGAGCATGATAGTGATTAACGATAATGAGTGTCTGGGGAAGCGATGGTCATTGCGATAATTGGTGGCCGGAGACGCCGGTAGTTGTGGTGGTGGTAGACTAATGGGGGAGGAGGGTTTCCCTCTTTTTTTTCAACATAGTAGATAGACGTATAGAACATAATACATGAGAAAATGAAAGAGAGAAATGGGAAGGGTATAATTGTCAATTGTATACTGTGATGAGTAAAATGAATACTGCGAAAATCACCACATAAGGAAATTTTACGTAATATAATAGCTTTTTGTGGTGCGTGAGTTGTGGCTACGTGGTGCGAGGGTGAAGGAGCCCTAGGTAGCACCAAAACGGACACGGACACGGACACGACACGGACACGTGATACGGCATCTCGTGAAATTTAGGACACGGGACACGGCATTTAAATTTAATAAAATATATATTTTATAGTTATAAATAACATAAAATTTTATTTTTTTATTAGTATTTGATATTAAATGTAAATAATTGAGTGTAAAACTTGATTTTAAGTATAATTTATTCTCATTTTCCACCCAAACTCATCTTCTAATAAGTTTTCTCAGCCAAACTCATCTTCTAATCAACCTCTTCCAGTCTTTCAATCTCACATTCCTTATTTACAGGTGTCCGTGTGTCCGTGTGTCCGACACAGTGTCCGACACGGGACGGCTGGTTAGGAGAAGTGTCCGTGCTACCTAGAAGGAGCCATGTAGGTGGCACGGGTGGTGCGAGGGTTTAGCGGTGGTGACGGGACTGGGGAGGGAGGGGTGGGTGGATGCTTGTTGATGGGTGGGTTGGTGGGTGTGTTGAATTGGTTTTTAAGTGAAGTAAAAGAGAAAAAAATGTCAAGTATAAAATCATGACAGTGGTATGTAAATTGTAAGAGACTGACGTTTGTATATGAAAAGCCAATCGCCTTGAAGCACTCACTGTAAAATATAATAGGTGTGGTTTTGGTGGTTAACTTGGGTGAAATTTTCAAGGATTTCGGGTTCAAGCCTCCCCAAGAGTAATCTTGTGGAGTATTTGTAGCCTGAGGCATGCCTTCTAGACTTCGAGTATGTCACCCCAGATGACTTACCTGGTATGCAGGCTATTATGATTGCCGAGGGTATTCACAACCGATGTAATTAATGTTAATA
>JAIUZE010016679.1:0-53518 GCA_022085475.1 Heliosperma pusillum
TGGGCCGGGGGCGGTCACTCATGATAGCTCTCCAGGCTGTGTACATGGCCCACAGATCAACACGGGTCCTTTCCAGCGCATTTTGTCCTCACTCATGCACATCCCGGGAACCTTCACAGGAGGTCACCCATCCTAAGACTACTCTCAGTCAAGCACGCTTAACTTTTGAGTTCTTTTGCATGGATGACCAGAAAAGAAAGTGCACTTTGTTGATATGAGTAGTACTTTCAATCCTTTTCAGCACTAGTCATATAAGCCTATCAATGGACCTCTTCAAATAACGTGGGGTGTTACAATCACCCCCACTTGAAGAACGCAACGTCCTCGTTGCGCCTGGGAGCATAACCGCTAACCCAGAATCCTCCCCGCTAGGTGGGTGACCCGGGTACTCCCGACCACAGGCTCACCACACGGTCGCAGGGTTGCTCTGATACCATTTGTAACACCCCGACCCAAACCTTGGGTCGGGAGCGGTCACTCATGATAGCTCTCCAGGCTGTGTACATGGCCCACAGATCAACACGAGTCCTTTCCAGCGCATTTTGTCCTCACTCATGCGCATCCCGGGAACCTTCCCAGGAGGTCACCCATCCTAAGACTACTCTCAGTCAAGCACGCTTAACTTTTGAGTTCTTTTGCATGGATGACCAGAAAAGAAAGTGCACTTTGATGATATGAGTAGTACTTTCAATCCTTTTAAGCACTAGTCATTTAAGCCTATCAATGGACCTCTTCAAATAACGTGGGGTGTTACATGAATGTGAAATTGCCTTCTTGGAATTAAAGAAGAGATTGACTACCGCACCGGTCTTAACTTTACCAGATGATGAAGCGGATTATGATGTATATTGTGATGCTTCAAAGCATGGTTTGGGATGTGTCTTGATGCAGAATAGAAAATTCATTGCTTATGCTTCTCGACAACTCAGGGTTCATGAAGTGAATTACCCGACTCATGATCTTGAGTTAGCAGCTGTAGTACATGCCTTGAAAACTTGGAGACATTATCTTATTGGAGTTCATTGCCGAATTTACACTGATCATAAGAGCTTGAGGTGCATTTTTACTCAGAAGGAATTGAACATGAGGCAGAGAAGATGGTTGGAGTTAGTGAATGATTATGATGCTGAGTTGATTTATCACGAGGGAAAAGCAAATGTCGTGGCAGATGCTTGGAGTAGAAAGACTAGTCATTCATTAAATGCTCTTGGTACTTTACCCGATGAACTAGTAACCGAGTTTCAGAAGCTTCAGATACAGTTCGTTGGGAAAGGATTTGATTATCTTGGTGATGCTTTGTGCGGAACCAGACTTCTTCGAGAGATTGTACTTGTTACCAGAGGGATGCTACTTTCATGGCCATCGATCAAAAAATATTACTTGGGACAAGCTAAGGATTGTGTGGGTGGATAATGATGGCTACTTCGTTACCTGTAGATGTTTGTTCCGAGAAGTGCCGAGTTGAGAAAGAGAATACTTGATGAAGCTCACCTGCTCCTTATTATATGCATACTGGTGGTGACAAAATGTTAAAGATTTGAGACGCAATTCTGGTGCCTAGGAATGAAGATTGAAGAAGTAAAGGAGTATGTTAGTAGATGTCTTACTTGTCAGAAGGTGAAGATCGAACATCAAAGAACCGGAGGTTTGCTGCAGCCTTTGGAGATTCCTCTGTGGAAATGGGAGTCTATTTCTATGGACTTCGTGATGGCTTTACCTAGAACTTCTAGTGGAAAGAATGCCATCTGGGTTATTGTAGATCGTCTAACCAAGTGTGCCAGATTCGTGCCTATCAAAGATACTTGGAAGATAGATGTCTTAGCTCGTAGCTATGTGGATGAGATAGTGCGCTACCATGGAGTACCTAAAAGTATAGTCTCAGATCGTGATCCGAGATTCTGTTCCCGATTCTGGACAGCCTTACAAGAAGCCATGGGTAGTAAATTGTTGATGAGCACAGCTTTTCATGCCGCTACTGATGGTCAGACCGAGAGAACGATCCAGACTTTGGAAGATCTTCTTCGTGCTTGTGCTTTGGACTTTCATGATTCTTGGGAGAAGTGTTTGCCTTTGGTGGAATTTTCTTATAACAACAGTTATCATGCATCTATCAAGATGTCACCATAAGAGGCTTTATACGGTAGGAAGTGCCGTAGTCCTGTTTGTTGGGATCAAGTGCAAGATGATCATATGTTGAGTCCCGACATTGTTACTGAAACGATCGATCAAGTTCAAGTCATTCGTGAACGAATGAAAGCCGCTCAAGATAGACAGAAGTCCTATGCCGATGTTCGTCGACGACCGCTTGAATTTGATGTGGATGACCGTGTATTCCTTAAAGTGTCACCTATGAAGGGAGTGAAACGGTTTGGAGTGAAAGGAAAGTTGAGTCCCAAATATATCGGACCGTTTCGTGTGCTTAAAAGAGTTGGTCCTGTTGCTTATCGTTTGGAATTACCTCCGAACTTGAGCAAAGTTCATGATGTGTTCCATGTTTCTCAGTTGAAGAAGTATATCAGTGATCCGAGTCATATTATTCAAGAAGAAGTGTTGGACTTGGAACCTAATTTGGCTTTGGAGGAAAGGCCGATTCGTATACTTGAAAGGACTAACAAACAACTCCGAAACAAGGTGGTGCCTTTAGTTCGTATCCTTTGGCGTTGTGGAAACGTCGAATCAGAAACTTGGGAACCCGAAGCTAAAATGTTAGCTAAATATCCCGAGCTCTTTACTTGAGGTAAATTTCCTTCTTTCTTGCCTCTTTCTATTCGATTTAACCGTTCGAAGATTCCGTTCCTTCTATCGATATTCATGACTGCTGACGAGAACCTGCCGTTTCGTAGATAAGATCCTATATTTTATTACAAGTATATTTTAACAGTTTTGAAAGAGACCTACATATATGTTACGTTCCTTCTTCTAAGTTTCGAGGACGAAACTTTTTAAAAGGAGGGGTGATTGTAACAACCCGAAAAGTGCCCAATTTTTCTAGTAAAAATATTTACTAACACTTTTCAGCAGACTTAAGTTTTTTAAAATAGAATTTATTGTTTCGAGTCGTATTTTGAAATTCCGCGTTCGTATTTGGAATTTCTGAGAGATTTCATGAAAAGACCGTTTTTAGTCATCTTTGACTTTTCTTGACTTTTAAGTCGTCTTTGACTTTTCTTGGCTTTTTGAAAGTCGTCATTGACTTTTCTTGACTTTTAAGTCGTCCTAAACTTTTCTTGACTTTTAAGTCATCTTCGACTTTTCTCGACTTTTCAGTCAACTTTGACTTCCGTTGACTTTTTCCCGACTCGCCTCATAAGTTGAAGACCGAAATTTTATTTAAAAAAATAATATTTTTGATTTATTTTTATTTAGATTTATTAAGATTTATCATAATTTAATATAATTATTTTGAATTTATTCGGAAATTAAAGAATAACGTTTACGGTTTTAACCGAACGTCATTTAACTATTCCCGAGTCATCGTAAATCCCGTAACAAATTCGAAACTCGACTTTAGCATGAGTCACGCGGCCATGTCATCGTTTTCCACTCACCTGAGATATTTAATTCTTTCGATTAAACTAATACAAATATCTTAGATATTTGTTACTTTATCGATCCGTCAACGGAGATTACGCAAATCGAGAAAAATCAGACCCGATATCATCATGTACAACACGGCTCTCCTCTCCTTTCCTCTCCTCTAATAGACCTTGATATTTTCATTTCTTTTGATTAAAATATCATAATATCTAGATATTATTTCACTTTATCGACCAGTTAACGAAAATTACGCAAAACGCTCGAAATCAGATCCGTCTTCTCATCATTCCACACGGCTCATAAGTCCTCTAATAGGACTAGATATTTGTCTTTCTTTTGATTATTAATAACATACTATCTTGATATTTAGTGTAATTAACTTTATCGTTAATTATATTTAATCGTTTACCGTAAAATAATTATTAAACGCGAGTCAATTACGTAACAACCATTTCAAAATCCGACATCTATTCTTGCCTATAATTACACGGCTCAACCCACACTCTTTACTCACCAACAACTTTTCATTTTACAATAAATCAAATAAAGATCAAAATATCGCTTTCTTTAATCGTTCTTCGTGTTCTTCGTCGTTCATCATTTGTTTTTCATCGTTCTTGAGCAAAACCTTCATAAAATCTTCATTTCTTAATTAAATCCTTCCTAATTTATATTTCTAGACTCTCCTCTTCGCTCCTCATCTTCACGTATGGTTTAATTTCAATTCCGTCAAGATCGTTTTCAACACTTTAATTATGGAAATTCATATTTTTAGTTCTAATAATGTTTTCTTGTCTTTTCTTATAGGGGAAGATTTTGAAGACGAGTTTGGAGACTCGTATATTTTGGGTGAAGATTAGTACAAGGGTTTCTTATATTATACTTCTTATTATTATTTTGGTGCTAAGTGTTTTGCTAGCTAAGGTAACAATTCCGTTTTACTCGACGAAATAATGTCACATAGCTTTTGTTTTGGTTCATGTTATGGTTTTTATGGTTTTAGTTAGTAACATAGCTTTAGCCTTTGTTTCTTTAGTTTTTGGTTCATCTTTGTTTTAGTTCATGTTTTTATGATTTATGGAATTTTAGTAGTAATATGATAAGGAGTTGTTTTTATCATGTTGTATGAATTTTGATGATTTTCCATAGGTTATGATTTTTATGTTGTCTAGGAAATTTTAATATGTTTAAGTGTTCTTGATGAATTTTGATGATTTTTCATAATAATGATTTTTGTATGAAGATTGTTAAAAATGGTTGTTTGATGATTAAGAACATGTTGGAATTTATTGGGTGTTGTTGGGGTGGAAACCGTGGAGAGGGGCTGGCCAAACCGGACCAAACCAGACCGGTCCAGGCCGGTTCAGACCCGGTCGGGGTTGGTCCATGGTGGGTCCGGGTTTTGGTCTTTGGGTTGTGTCGATGTTTGATTGTTTAATTGTTGTTTTGACGGGTTTTAAATATGTTAAGCATGCGGGAAAATATTAGAAATCGGTTTTAGAAAGTTTAATTCAAAACAGCCCATTTTTGGTCAAAACAGGCCGTGGGGCCCATCCAGGCCCATGTGGGGTCCGGCCCAACTCAGCCCGTGGGTCCCACTTTGGGACTTGTGACGGTTTTTGAGTTATCGTCATTTTTATCGTGTTTTGTAATATTTAGCAAGTGGGAAATATTAATAAGTAAAATATTTAATTAAAAAGGTTTTTCATAAAATTATTATTTCTCACATGTTAGAAATTATAAGACGAGATCGTAGTTTATTTTGATATCCTTTAAGTAAAGCGGGGTTTTACGTAAGATTTAATAATTCACATGTTAGAAGCTTTATTAAAATAACATGTAATGAATATGTTGATTTTATGTCTATGTGATAAAGACTCTGTTTATAGAGGTTGATCCAACGGGTTTGGACAAACTAACATCTAGTCAGCCCCGATTTGACTGATGACCCGTCGCGGGACTCGGGTCGGGGATTTGTCTTCAAATAAAGTTGTATTTAATTATTGAATTAGCCTTAGTAGATATGAGGCGATATGATATTTGTTTATTACTTATATGCAATTAGTCACATGATAGGATGTTTTTTTTTCTGTGACTGTTTTATTATATGGTTGGTGTCGTGTTGACTAAGTACCCATAGAGAATTATGAGTATATGGCGTCTTGACCATTCTAATTCTAAATGAGTAGCTTGGACCATGACATTGATAGGCACGTACTATCTTTAACGAGCATATGGAGTTCACAGCTTGATAGCTTTTGTGTCACGGCATGGGGGGCTTATCTCCAAGTCGGGGCATGGCATCCTAAGAGTTCCGCTTTGGGAAGGGAGCCAGCTTAAGTACTAGCCATCTCTGCTTAGGGGGTCGCCTAGTAGAGTTTCTCATAGACGGTTATGTCATGGGACGGGGAATGGAATAGCTGTTGTCGCTAGGTCTGATCGGTCTAGGACTAGGATGTTTTCCTACCTTGTGGTATAGCCTCGAGTTACAGAAGTCGACTATTGACTGGGCTAAGAACTTATGCCTGTTTGTAGACGTATTGGTCTTTCATGTTTGTATGATTCTATGAGGTCTAGAAGGTGAGATGCAAGCCGGCTAGGATTGATAGAGGTTGGATTACCGATTGTTAACTGATTCACATGATTACGTGTTGATTAGGGTTTGAGTGTATCATGGCCATGTTTCTGAGAGGAACCTCTGAGCTAGCATACCAGCTTCCCTACCTCGAGTTATAGTTTATTATCGGTTTCACATGAGAGCTTTCACATGCTAGGTTATTTGTTAGTTATCTGTTTCATAACATGAAAAGCATATCATATATGTTAAAGTTTTGTATTTTCCATATACATTGCTTTTATGTTATTCATGTTTTATTAAACTTGACATTTCGTGGCTGGGAGAACTCGGAGTTACTCCCCACTGACTGTGGCTTCCGTGTTATATTTAATGCGGTTGGCAGGTTTGTGATGCATACATTGGGTACATTGACGAGCTAGCGAGCGAAGTATTTACCTTGGACCTATATTCGGTTCTTAGATTGTATATTATTATACACTCTTTTATTTCCGTATTTATACGGGAGATATGTCTCCCGTCTTGTATATTTCTTTTGTAGAATATTATTCCGTATTGTAATGACCCTTTTTATTTCAGACACCTTCATTATGTATTTAAATAATTTTTTTTCTTTCCGCAAATTTGAGGGTGTCACAAAAACTTTGTGCAAAAGCGTAAAAGAAATACCTACACCTTCAAGCAAAGTAACATGAAAATTAGTCTGCCTCACCACCAAATCAAAGGAGCTATGGGAGTCCTACTGTAACAGAGGACATCAATAATAGGGTGTTATTTCTTTCAGAGACAAACATGGTTAAAAAAATTTGAAGCAAGAACAACCAATTTCGATTCTGCTGTTAAAAGAATTGGTTGATGACGTGAGAACTCTCATGTGCCTGCAGGAGTGGAGCCATTGATAGAGTACTCCCACGATACGCTTCCTAGGGAGTTACCAAGTGGATTATCCCCACTGAGGGGGTATAGACAACAAATTGACCTAGTCCCTGACTTTGTACTACAAAACAAGCAAACTTACAAGAGTGATCCTAATGTTACTAAGGAGCTGTAAAAATAGATTGAGGAACCGATGAATAAGGGTTTTTTGAGGGAGTCTTCAAGCCATTGTGTTGTGCCTTAGAAAAATGGTACTTGGAGAATGTGCACTGATAGCAGGGTTATCAACAAGATCACAGTCAAATACAGATTTCTCATACCTAGACTAGATGATATGCTTGATAAACTAAGCGGTACCAAGATCTTTTCTAAGATTGATCAAGGAAGGGGTTGAGTGAAAGACTGCATTAAAATCAAGCATGAGTTATATGAATAACTTGTGATGCTCTTTAGGTTATCCAATACGCAACAGTTTTGTACTTTTGTTAATAAAGCTCGACAACTTTATGTGGGAAAATATCCGTATATGATTAATAGTCATAAACGAAAAATGCATAATAAGCGAGAGATTAGAAATAACCTTTAGTCCTTGCTTTAATGGTCTAAGAACAATATCAAAATGATGATATCTCCTAATCGTAGCACCCAAGATAGAATGAGAAATGCCCTTGAATTTGCTAGAATGTTTTGTGAAAAGTTACTGTTAACTTTTTAATTTTGTGATGTGTAGAGATGGGGGCACCCAAATTAGGTTACATGGGGAGATATTTTCTCCTCTAATTAACCACTAATGGACCGAAAATTCCAGAGTGAATCTGGACTTTATTTCGGTTAAATTCGCTTTAATATATAATGTGTATTATTATTATAAATGTCATTTGTGTTGTCAAGTATTAATATGTCCATACAACATTTTGTAATCGATACATTAATACCGGTATGACAACATCTAATATGACAATCGTATCAAACAATTCAATTACAATTAACATTTTATTCGCATAAGCTTTCATTATATATATGCTAATTAAATACAACAGTTTATGGAGTATGTAATTACGAATTACTTCAATTCGTCTCAACTTATATTATTTAATCTTTATTAAATCGTCTCATCCTCACATTGACTAACCTTTTAGTCAATTACACTGACTAACCTTTTAGTCATATAATAGGGCATCAATATGATTATTTTCTCAAATAATCACATCTCTCAAACACATCCTATAGGTGTGACTTTTAGGGACCAGTTGATCACCGCCATCTGTATGACAATAACGTCAAACTTATCTAGCAAGCCAACCGTTATTGATAAACGTTAATCAACTGATTATTATACAAAGTATACCCTGTGAACCTACAGAGATTTATTTATGTTATTGCACTAACTGTGGAGGACACTGGCTCCAACACTTTATACCCAAGCTGAGAAACATTGAATATAACCAACAAGATGTAATTCAATTAATCGTATAATCCATTATTAACTAGACCGATACGGTTTTGAAAACCGCACCGAATTTCCCGTCTCGTTAAAACGACCCCGTAGTCAAAGTCAAAACCTAGGAATAAAATCCGTATAATTTACAAGAGCCCTTAATTCTGTAAATTAGGAAGATCCAACAACCTCCATTTACGCCACCTCCATCTCCAAAGATCCACACAAACCTTCCCCTCTCCATCTTCCTCCTTCCTTCTCTTATTATTATGAACAGCTAACAACAATTAATTAATACCCTTTTTTCCTTCCTTCCTAATTTTCTTCATTCCCTCAACTTATGTTATTTTGAAGAAAAAAAGAGTTGAGGGAGTATGTTATTTTAATTTTAAAACAATATAAATTCTTGGAAATACAACTTATGTGATAACACGAAATTAAGTAAATAAATAAAAAAGTATAAAGCATGTATATCCTTGATTAAATAAATAAATCTAATCTATAACACAGGTTTGGCATATGAGGTGATACAGACGGTCATTACAATTTAGACAAAACTCAAGCTAATTAAGTCGAGCAACCAGATGAATTTTGATGTATTGGAAAACAATAGTTTGTGAAATACATTTAAGAAATTCTTTTGGAGAATGATGGTAGAAGGGTTTCAAACATTGTACCGATGAACGGTAGTCAAATAATGGGTTTACATCGTATCGATATAATATTCACCTCAAGCATCAAACTCCAATAAATTCTTCATTAGCGTTGATTAATCTGATGTTCCAGCAAGTTTTATCCACTACTGATGATATAAATTGATTGAATCATCACGAATTTTGCTAAAAGAATGAAAATCATAATAATTTAGTAGGAGTAATTTAGAAGGCCAAAGTTAAATGTATAAAATAGTAGAGGGAAAAGTCTAGTTAAGTTGCTTTTTTTAAAAAAAAAAAAATACAAAGAGCAGACATATAAAGTGAACGTGATGCACATCGGGTATGCTTTTAGGATATGATAATTACTATATGATGTTGCATATACAAATTTTTATTACTTTATACTCGCACATAAAATATTTTTTTTATTATATGACAATTACAATATTTACATTATTTATAATGCAATTATGAAGATAGTCCCGTGCAGGCACGGGTTCAAAGCTAGTTATTAACTAGACCGATACGGTTTTGAAAACCGCACCGAATTTCCCGTCTTGTTCAAACGACCCCGTAGTCAAAGTCAAAACCTAGGAATAAAATTCGTATAATTTACAAGAGCCCTTTATTCAGAAAAATAGGAAGATCCAACAACCTCCATTTACGCCACCTCCATCTCCAAAGATCCACACAAACCTTCCCCTCTCCATCTTCCTCCCTCCTTCTCTTATTATTATGAACAACTAACAACAATAATTAATTAATTAATACCCTTTTTTTCTTCCTTCCTAATTTTCTTCATTCCCTCAACTTATGCTATACGCCGTCTCCCTTTCTACTTTCCATTTATTTTTTTAACATTTAATATTTATTCTATTCTATTATATTATATTAAACCCTCCACTCTTCCCACTTTCTTCATTCCTAATTTCTTCCCATTTTCACTTTTCTTTTTTTTTGGGTATTTTTCTTCTCCCCCTTGTATTTTTTTTTAAAATCTCTTTATTATCAAGCCCTATTGAAACCCGTCACGGTTTCAAATAATAATTCAGGTCAGCCGACCCCACGTTATTAGGACAATGATAGGGCGACACCCGATGTCACCCAATCTCGGGCGACACCCTCTCACATATTTTTATATAGGTCCACCAATTTAGTGGTCCCTTACCGAGAGGGTGTCGCTACTTCATTTTCCAATATTATTATTTTAGGACTACTCTTTTGTTATTATTATTGTTTATTTATTATTGATCCCTGTTTTTGTGCATTGTTTAGGTTCAATATTTTGGTGGGATTAACCAACTTTCTGCAATGGTGAGTTTTTTTTTTTTCTCTCTTTACTTTTTAGGAGTATTTTAATAAAAGTTAAACAAATGATCGAGTCGGAGCGGAGTATAATGTAAATTTGAATCTGGGTATTGTTGTTATATAAATATAGGGTGAGGCTATAGCTTTTGTGGGTGATGATGATCTTAAACACAAGAGCTATGGAGATGGTTTTGATTTGGTTTGTAGGGGTAAGGAAACCTCCATTGTTGTCGGCAACTCTGAGGTATTCTATTATATCCTTCGTTTTGTCTGTTTTAATATTCAATCTCGATTTGTAAGGCCGCGTACATCTGACCCCCTTACACCCGACATTTGAGACGTTAGAGTAATGTTGGTTATATTGATGGTTGTGGTTTAGTATGTGATTGGAGAGGATCAAGATTCGACCTTGTTCGTACGTGTCAAGAGTCTCGACGATTCCATGGGCAAGTGGTGAGTGTTGGTCGTTTATTTACGGAGTAGTATTTGCTTTTCTCTTGTATTGTTATAAATTTGGTTGATAATCGACGTCTTGTGAACTGTAGGGTTCATCCCACGGTTTTGGGCACAAAGCCTTCTACGACTGTGGGGTCAGATCACTGGGCTATGCTAGTTGGCACTGATAGAATATTGGTTATTATGAACGGTTCAATGGAGGAGGACAGCTTTTGGTTTTTGGAGGTCTGTTTTATGATTCATTCAACCTGTACTGTCGTTGTCGATACATTATATAAATCAATCAATTCTGGCTCTAGGAGGTTGAAAAATGTAGAATAACTTATCTGGGTAATTTATTTAGTATATTTTTTATTGTTAGGTCGACACTCCATTCGTCAAACAACAGAATCAGCTTTTAGGAAGTGATGTGGTGGCTTGGAGTAAGGGCGTCAAAGGGTATGCCGGAAAACCTATTGTAATCAGTGGTCCTTCTGGTGTAGGCAAGGGTACATTGATATCTATGCTCATGAAGGAGTTTCCTTCCATGTTTGGCTTCTCCGTGAGCCACACTACTCGAGCTCCAAGGGAGATGGAGATCAATGGCATTCATTACCATTTTACTGAACGAAGTGTCATGGAAAGAGATATTCAAGATGGAAAATTTCTTGAGTTTGCTTCGGTTCATGGAAATTTGTATGGGACAAGTGTTGAAGCTGTTGAGATGGTTGCTGATGCGGGAAAGGTGAGTGCTTGTTTGCTTCCATTTTACCTTGTTTTTTTAGAGTAATAGAGTCTTCACAATCCCTTTAATTAGCGTATTCCCTTTTAGTTGCGTAATCCCTTTTGTAGTCATTATATCTTGTTTATAATGCTAAGGTGGATTTTCTGTATTGTTGCTGATACCTTGTTGAGAAAACCGAATGTGTTGATTAAATAGAATAATTTATGCTGTATTAAATGTTGAGACAAGATGTTTGTCCTCACGCAGAGATGCATCCTTGACATCGATGTCCAAGGGGCAAGGGCAGTTAGGGCTAGTTCTCTTGATGCTATCTTTATCTTTGTGTGCCCCAAATCCTATGAAGATCTCGAGAAGAGGCTTCGGTCTAGGTAAACTAGAGCTGCATTAGACAAAACTTGTGGGATCTCTTAACTTAATGCAGTGCAATTATACAACTAACTGAAATCCTTAAAAACGTAGAGGAACTGAGACAGAGGAACATATTCAGAAACGTCTCCGCAATGCGAATGGTGAGCTTAAGCTGGGGAAATCACCTGGCTTCTTTGATCACATCTTAGTCAACGATGACCTTGAAACCTGTTACAAGACTTTAAAGGTGATTGATTCCTCCTGTCCCATAAACTCACTCGCTTCCTTCTCTTCTTTTTATTATAACTCTGACTTGAATATTACTATGCAATACAGAATCTCGTGTGTTTGAATGAATCTGCTGACAATACATACCACTCAGGTATACTCTCCTCTAGGAACTACCTTAATGTGCTTATTTCTCTTCTTCTTGTTGCGTTCTTTGCTTCTTATTAACTGCTTAACTGTAATTTTAGCCCCGAGAATGAAGCGTACTTGTCCTTCGGTGCACTCTGTATCAAAAGTGGGTAGCAAGATATACTTGGACTCTCCAGCTCTAGATATCGGAAATGCACCGCATAACTCGTAAGTTTCTGCAGCCTCTGTGTAGTATGTGGATATCCTCTATCCGCGAGCCTTTACTGATAAGATTGTCGTGAACAGGTTTGTGCTGGACGTTGCCTCGCTTATAGGGGGCGCACCAGGACGCACGAGAGGATTAGATCTCTATCCAACCCACCAAACATGAAATTTCTCGAGCTGAGCTGACTGTCCTCCCAACACCACTAACACACAACCACAATTTTCATTTCTAGCCTTTTCCACATATTTGTACTCTTCTTTCCTCATATGGAAGGTTGGCATCGTTGCCTCAGTATGTCAAAAGTGTCAAACAACGAGATTTTGTCGTCGGGGATTATAGAGTAGGTAACCATTTAACGTATTACCCCGTCTCACTAAGTAATGAGACTTTATTTGAGTGGAAAAGGCCAACAATTTTGCTGAGTTGATTTACTTGATTATTTGGAGTTCCTCTTCAAGATGCAGCAGTCGTCGTCAACTATTTAGATGTTCTATATCACTACAAATTGTATTGTGAAGCTTCCTGATTTGTTATTGAACTATTGTTTCGTTTTGTACCAATTAAAATTATCACGAAGCTTCTATATTCAGTCATTTTTCCCCCTCGTTTTTGTTGTGATTTGAAGCTTACATTCTCGATCCATGGAGGTGGTTGGTTCAAAACATGGAAAGATTCACCAACATTCTTGCATTTCCAAGCATACTTGGCCAAACCATCAATACGTACATTTGTTCTCCATATCCTCTCAATCAATTTGACAGATTCGGAAAAGATCCGTAAACTCCCTATAGCCAATAATCACATGGATAAACGTACATGTGTATTTGGAAATGCAAATGAAGTTGACTAGGAAATGCCAAAAGTTTTGTGCTTATTAGCACTATGTTGTAATAGAATTTGGATCGTCTTACGTCCGAAGCTAAGACTTACTACTGAAACTAAGCTCTCTATGTCGTTGACATTGTAAACAAAATTATGTCCACAGGAAATCAAGAGTCAAGACCAGAAAAGCTTATGATACGAATTTTTGGCAGCGGAAATGAAAGGGATAGGCAGACACCAAGTTAGACCTATAACTTGATGAACGAGATTGGCTAACCAAGACCTATTGGTTCCAATCGAGTAACAATTAGGAAACGCGTCCTAATTAATCACTAGTTTTGGATTATCGCAACAATACGGGTTTCACAAACAAACGTAACACACGTTTAATTGAGAGACACAAGTTTTTCTTTTTTCTCAAAATGTTGGTTTCCTCAAAATGATGGCCTAAGACCTCTATTTAAACTACATTATATGAATCAATATGAAAATCTAATTCCTAAATACAATGTACTAGAAAATGATACAATGAAACAAGTATAATAATTATTGAGACTAAATTACATTAATTATGAACTTGGATAACAATACTTGAACCGTCAGCCTTGGGATACGACTTCAATAAAGGCTTCATATTCAATAAATTCGAGATACATTTAATCATTCCGAGATTCATTTAACCAACCAAAATAATCTTCGGGACGCATTAAACTGATCTCCGATTTTTAATTGAATCCGTCCCTCCATTGACCCATATCCAACTCGTATCAGCTTACCTATAAAATCAATGCTCCAAACATCCCTAACTTTTTTTCTATGCTATCAATTTTTTCTCAAGTATTGTTGAAAATGATGTTTTATACACAATTTTCAAAGCTAATATCTTATAAAACTTGGGAGTAATTAATTGTACGAGTACTTATTATAATAATTTCGATCAAATTGGTACTTTCAGCTGAAAAAACACATGTTTCAGTCGCATATAAATTTTTCTCCAATCGAGTATTTTATTCTCAATATACCCCTTCTAAATATACTCAATTACTCACGACTTGAGTTGGACACTGGGCGGGTTGGGGGTGGGGGGAGCCCGAGTCCACACCGCGGGTTGGAAGGTTGTGGGTTGGGGATTTGGTGACTCTAAACCGGCCTGCTTGAGGAAAAAAATGAGCATAAAGGGGGCGGAACACTGTGGGTTGGGGGTGTGTGCTTGGGAGAAGGGAGCCCGGGCTTAGGAGAGCGGATTGGGCGGGCCAGCACACTGGGCAAGCGGGCCAGAAGGAACAAGGCCCGATGAGGGGAGGCGAGCCTGTGTGGGCCAGACTGACTCACAGCCCTATCCAACTCTACTCACGACTAATCGTTTTATGTTTCATTTTTCAAACACTTAACTAAAATTTGAATTAAATTCGATAACTCAAACCAAACCAAAACAAAAATAAATGGGCCTCCATTTGCTTCCAAAGGAATAACAAAAAAAAGTAACCAATCCCATCAAAAGGCATAAATTCCCTCCACTCCCCTATCAACATATCGTCTTTTTACTCATCAACAAACATTCAAAAGCATCAAGGAACCAAACCAAACCCAAAAAACCAAAATGTTAAAGACCATAAACAACCACCATTGCAAAACCTTCAAATTCCTTAAACTACCCTTCATCTTCCTCCTCCTCCTCCTACTCCCTCTCTTCACCCTAACACAAGCTTACATCTTCATTTACGCCGGTTGCTCTCAAGAAAAATACCAACCAACCTCACCCTACGAAGCCAACCTCAACTCCTTCCTCACTTCCCTAGTAAGCTCCTCATCCCAAACACTTTACGACACATTCGCGATAGGGAATTCCACTTCTACCCCTAGTGACTCAACCATTTACGGTTTATACCAATGTAGAGGTGACCTTAAACCAAGTGATTGCACTAGTTGTATACAAAGTGCAGTCTCCCAAATTGGACTCATTTGCCCTTACTCTTATGGAGCTACCCTACAATTAGAGGGGTGTTACATTCGGTACGAGAGATACGACTTCTTAGGTAAACCTGACTTGACAATTATGTACAAGAGGTGTAGTAGAAGTAATAGTGTGAATGATCCTGATTTCTTTAGTAAAAGGGATGATGTTTTGGGTGCTTTGGAAGCCGGTGTCGGGTTTCGAGTTAGTCAATCTGGGTCTGTTCAAGGGTTTGGACAGTGTTTGGGTGATTTGAACCCTAGTGATTGTACTACTTGTTTAGTTGAGGCTGTTAAAGAGTTGAAGGTTCTTTGTGGTTCAGCTCCTGCTGCTCATGTGTTTTTGGCTAAGTGTTATGCTCAATATTGGGCTGCTGGTTACTATGATTTGTCTACTGGAGCTGCAGGTATAATTTCTTCAAAAATTCTCGTCTTCTTCGAAGGAAGGAACGTACTCCTTACATTTAAAGTAGAAGGATGGATTAAACAAAATATTATAAATGCTTAGGTGTAAGGAGTATGGTCCTCCCGGAAGACACAAGAATCCTTCTAATTTCTTTTCCTTTCATTTTTATTGTAAAAAAAAATTATCCATTTTTGTACGAATGAACTCAGTAGGCCGCCTGCATATACTTAATTACTCCGTCCCAGTAAAAAATATATAGTTGATGGACATAATTTTAGCCTATCTTAACGTAATATATACAGAGTATTTTTTGTAGATATGTTATAATACGTAGTACTATACGTAGTAGCTTGCATGTTGCATGCTACTCCTTAGGATGTAGTAGGACAATCTTAAATCATATACTTGTATAAATTAATTATCTATTTTTCAATTGTAAATAACTAATTGAAATAAAGAAATTAATAATATATTAACTCGAATCATATCAACTTCAAATTCAAGAAGTTATTCCTAAAACGGATTTTTAAAGAGTATTATAGAATTTAATTAGGCGACTAATAAGTATTTTTCAGTGAAGTGAGGAGTAACTTACATGTTAAGTTGTCTAGTGTCTACTTGTCTCTAGAATAAAAATCTTCAACCAATAGGCTATGGACTATGGTTATTCCTATATTATTATTCGCACTTTCTCAAGCTAAGAGAGAAAAAAAGGACGACAAAGATAGCATGAAATTTGGGACAATACTTTAATTAAGTCATGTTGAAATAATAAAATTTTCAATTTTACTATCGTGAAATCGTAGGATTATTGATTGACTCACCCCATAGAACATGTCCCTCTTTATTTCAAAAAATGCTTCCGGTACCATTCGAAATTTGAATAACATAATTATGATGTCATGACATATTGCTACTTTGCTAGGAATCGTAACAAAGATTTAGGATTTACATCAGTGATCAATAAGATACATACGAATCTCTAGTCAATTTTTTAGAATGAAAATCAGAATGAATTGAAAATGCGATAGTGTCAGTGCGTCACCAAATTAACTAATAATTAATACTCTGTATCTCAATATCGCCCTCTTAAATATAACATGTTTTTACCATGAATTTACTACCACAAAGTTTTTTTTTTTTTTTTTTTTTTTTGACAACTTACCACAAAGTTAAAGCATCAAGAAATCAAGAATATATACTTAAAACTTTATTTAGAACACCCTCGGACCCTCTCCATCACCCTTTAGGTTTATGCATCATTATTTGTCTTATCGTCTTTACACTTTATTTTCTCCCTACTACCTATTATTATTATTCCATTGCATTGCTCTTGACCATAAAATGATAATCTTGTTCTTTTTTATATAGTCATGATTACTTAGGTTTTATGATGACTATAAAGTTGTGTACCCTAATTATTTAGGCAATAAAATGAATCGTGGTCTAATTTCAACTTTTTTAAAATTAATTTATTTGATGAATGCTCTAATAATTGAGGTAATTTTTTTATTTAAAAACATTAGTTAGTGCATGACTTCTTATAATATACTAGTTCCTCTTCTTTTGAGGCTAGAGTATTCCTTGTTGATAATTTTTCCACATACACTTGAAAATTGAAGATCTTCTTTTCATGCAAAACCACTTGTCTTGGTGCATTAGCCTAATAAGAAAAGTCAAGTGCTTATCTAGTCTACCACCACCAAGTGTTCCAATCTTCCAAGTTAATACATTGCCCTAAAAAAACTAGGAATTTTGATTGGAATAATTTCTAATCACAAATTATCGTTTAAGACGGGTCAAACCCTCCCTCCCAAAGAGCAAGTGTGAGTGCTTGCTCTTTGTAAGGGTCTTTGACCCGTCTTAATCTTAAGACAGATCACCCCGTCTTAAATACGAATCGCTGATTTCAAATTTGGGTAGCGAATTTTTAATCTTAAAATTGAGTGATTCCAAAGTAACTCCAATTACTTTGATTTGGAAACAAGGGTTTATTGATATGTAGAAATTGACTCATGTTTATACGGGTTTTCTGAATGTGTCAAGGGCACATGTTAATCGGAGTACTCATCAATTGTTTAGGCATAGGCTAGTCTTTATTCTATCTTATTAATTCAAATTTCAATCAGCATTCTCTGCTCCGTCCACAATTAATTACTCCCTCCGTCCCGGTCAATTGTTGTCATATTTTATTTAGGGTGTTTCAGTGAATGTTGCCCTTTCTATATAAGGAAGGTTTCCTATGAGTAATTTGATAACCCGATTAGACTGTTGTCCACTTGTCACACACAAAGTGATATCATAAATGGTCCCCCACCATTTCCTTGTTCTTTGTGTCAAAATGAAAAGAGTGGGACAGACTTTTTATATGAGAAAACAGTCATGTTTTTTAATATATTTATTTGTCACATTCTGTAATTTTATTTTATTTAGAAGCACATTATTTTTTTTTTACTTTATTGTCAAAGTATATTGGAAAACATTAGGAAAGTAATGAAATGAAAAAAAATGTCATATAAATAAAAGAAGAAAATAAAAGGAAGAAAAATATCATGGTGCCCCCATCAACTAAAAATTAAAGGCCGACGATCCTCTAAAAAACTCAGTTTTTATATATAAAAGATTAATTTTTGAGTGCAATAGTAATATCCCTGGACTAAATTCTATTTTTCTTGATTTAATTGTACCTATTTATGGGCGAACAGATCCAACGCATGAGGATGATGTTGCAAGAACAATAGCTATCATTGTTGGTATTATCGGCGGCATTGCTGTTCTCATCGTTCTCCTCTCCGTTTGCCGGAAATCATGTGGCGGTGGTCACGGTGGCGGCAAATAAACTTAGAACTTCCTTCCATTTGTTCACTTGTTGATTTCATCTCCATGATTTTTCTCAAAGAATTCAAAGTAAATTACATGATGAATTCATGGATATGATTTAGGCCTCCCATTTCAGATTTGATACTTTAGGAACATAATTTACCAATTCTACATTTTGGGTAGTTCAATACGGAGTAAATTGCGTGTTGAGTTGGTACGAGCTAAGCTTTACTTTAAGCGCTAAGGTAAACGATACATTTTTTAAGTTTACCAACATAAAACTCATTACCCTGTTGCGAACTCGCTATTCCGCAAACTCAATCACAAAAGTAAGAGAAATTTTTTCACAGTGATGAATCTTCAAATAGGAAATAAAACCGGCAAAGAATTAAACCATGCCATCTCTCGATATAACTAAAGTCCTCTACTGCCTCTTCGAGTCGGTAATCGTTGCCTAGCTATGAAAAAGCCACATATGGGGAAGGGAGTTGCCTAGAAAGGAAGCCAAACATTTGAAAAACATCATGAAAACATCAGAAGCTGGCATCTATTAGACAGTTCCCTGGAATGTAGAGTTGTGTTTGGAATAAAAATGCATGTAATTGACTTCTATCCTGATACTACGTGCACTGTGCACATGCATAGCTCGTTGCTACTGAACGCTGATGCACGTGTTTGTTTGCTTAAACTACCTCAAGCTCTTCAAATTAAGCATAATCTCACTTTCGTAAAATGGCAATTACCAAAACATACAAACAGTGAAATAACAACATTACCCAAATGTCTTAATGAATCCCACAAATTGCGAGGTAAGGGAGGGGTCGGATGTACGCAGCTTTTCCCTTGTATTAACACATAAAGAAGCTCTCGAATGACCCCTTGCATCGAGAACTGCATTGAAGGACCGCTACTTTGCAAGAGAAAGAAATACAGCTACTTTAGCGAGCCATTTTGAGTTATTCCATCATAATCCGTAACCAAATACTAATTTTCGAAATATATATACAAATATGCGGACAGTTTTGATGGAATAGTGTATATATGCAATAGAAATTAGCGTTATGAGTCTCTGATGTTTTCAACTTCGCCGAACCAATACAACTGTCACAAGTTCTGTAAAAATCACGTAAAATTCTCTTACAAACTACTGTATCATCTTTAACTACTACAGTATATTGAATCTTGATCATCACAACTTAATATTGATCGTTGGACCAATACAGCTGCAATATAGTGATGATTGATGAACAAACAAGCATAATCGGCTTTAAGTAAGGTTCTTGTCTCCTTATTAACCCTCACAGTATCACTATGAAGTATTTCATAGTTTTTTTGACAAATAAAAGTCAGACAAATAAGCCTGTCTTCTTAAACATTACACCTATTTCCTGTCATTTTTCGAATCCATCAAATTAGTACTAGTATATTTGTTTCTAGTGTGGATCCCCAGATTTACATCTCAAAACATAAAATATACTCCAACTCAATAATAATGCACTATAAACCCAAGTCTCTTTCGTAGTTCTTACATTACTAAAGAATAAAAAATGAGATGGCGTCACTAGGTAGTACATACTAAGTCTCGCAACCACCCTCTCACGGAGTCTCACAAGCCCCCGTGTAGAGTCCACTCGATGATGCCCTATCATAAATAAGTACATATAGTATAGATTAGAGAGCTCTCGGTACCACCAAGTGGCGCCGTATCATACAGAATTGGATATAATATTAATTAGAGAGATCCGTATCTTACACTAGGTCTCAGGTGATTCTTTGACTTGAAGCTAGGCTCCAAAAAACTTGATATATGCACATGGACATGCAACACTTGACCCTAAATTGAAGCTGACGCATAGTTAAGAAATAGTGTCATCTATGTATATATATATACCTTGTCATACATGCCATACTTCTATCACATAAATCACCTCTAAAAAAAGTCTTGAAATAGAAAAAATAACTCCACAAAGATATCAAGCAATAAATACAAATATGGCAAGAAATCATGTTTCCTTGCTACTTCTCTCCCTCACCATCCTCCTCATGGCCGGAGATGTAGCAAGTTGTCGTCGGTGCTCTAGGACTAGAGCATTCATTATGTCCGCTTGTAGCACAACACGTTACCCAAAGGTGTGTGAGCAAATATTGTCCGGCTACGTCAATAGTACGAACCTAAGTCACGAAGAGTTGGCTCAAATAACATTAAAGGTTAGCTTGACTCGAGCCAGGTTTGCTCAAGCCTACTTGACCAAGTTGGCTAGTAAACTTAAGAGGTCACACCATACTTCTGAGTACCAAGGCATAGAAAGTTGCTTGGACAAAATTGATGATAGCATCACGCAACTCAGGCAATCGATATTTGAGTTACACAAGTTTAATACAGAGAGCGGAGTTGATGACTTTGTGTGGCACATGAGTAATGTTGTAACATGGACTAGCACTGCACTCACTGACCAAACTGATTGTGCCGAGACTTTTTCAGGTGCTGGGCGAGGGAAGAGCATCAAGGCTCTTGTCAGTATGAAGGTGAACGACGTCTCTAAAGTTACTAGTGTTGCTTTGGCTTTGGTAAATCGGTTTGTTCTTAGGCACCGTTTCGCTCGTGGAAGTCGTTCGCCCTAAAATCGATCATGAATCAAAGGCTTTGCGGTTTAAAGCTGATTAGCGAACAACCTCTAGTGTAATAAATGTCTTGAATACTAATCCTAATCTTCTTTTATTTTTTTTGGCTCTTTATGTAAGTGTGTGTTCATAAATTTTAAGTCTTCTTTAAGTACCGTATTATGTAATACATTGTAATTAGAACATTAGCAAAGTTTTGTCACCTTGGATTTACATACAAAATTATTATACAAATCTGTTAAAAATTAGTGTCCTTCACATTTCACAAGTTGCCACAATTACAACTACTCAGTCTTTTTCTATCAAACCTCATAAGGGATTGCCAAAAACTATCAAAATAATCTCGGCGTAATCCTCTCTACTCAAATCCGTAATCATAGTTAGTTTACAATCTTTGTGCAGTAGTCCCTCACAAGAACGTTTTGAGCTTCAAACGGACCCAATTACATATTTTTTAACACTAGTAAATGTTTATTATAAGTGGTTATATAAACTGTTAGATCCGTTTCAAACTTATAATAATGTTTAAAAAAATTTATGTTGTTGGTCAGAGTTAAGGCTCTCTACTATGGTTTGCTGATGAATGGTTACTGTGACTAAATATGCATCAATTTCAGACCCTGGCATACTGGTAGCATCTACAGACGCACATTATAGGGGCCGACAATTGATATTGTATGTGCATTTTGCCAGCTTTTGTGCTTACAAGTTAAAAAGTTAATAATTTCTTTATAACAGTGTCTACACAATACTTTAATAACCCAGAAACAAAATTTTCTGGGTCAGCCATAGAGTGGTAAGCTCATCCTAAACAACTAAATCTTGCGGAATAAAAGCATATTAAGAAAGTACCAGAAAGACGGAGCATCTATTTTCACCAGCAAGCAACAACAGTGAATATGGTGACAACACTCATATTAACCCAAAAATGTACAGCTATGGACAATTGGACAGTATGGTATACTAGACGAGTCCTGAAGTCGGCACAAGTTAAGTAGCTTTTCACTTTACCTTAGGCATCGATTTCTGGACCTGGGTACGCTGGTAAGCTCATTATTCGCTTGTCGAGCACTGGGGTTCCGACTGTGAAATGATATAGACTTTGATAGTCTGATCCCTTCAGACCAAGCACCTCATGCACTGTAATATATAGGCACAGTTGTCACTTGCCAGTATAAAAGTATATAACAACATTAATCCACATGTAGAGTAAATCAAATTTTTATCAGCTTTGATCATAGGAAATTTTAAGCCTTCTGCATTTCTCAATAATTAATTAAGTATAGGTTAACCTAGCCTAAGCTTACTCAGTAAAGAATAAAAAAGGCCCGAAACTTAAATCATTGATTTACAAAGAACATGTATCTACATTGTCTGTTCAGTATGCATTCGAAGGAATCTAATACTCCGTACACTTTTACTTTTGATGGCGCTCCTATTATCTTCAGATTCAAAAAAAAAAATTCCAACAGAGTTTTTCCTTTTCTATTGAGGATGTACAGAGTGTTAATGTAAAGCAATTCATGATTGTATTTTTTGAAAGGAAAGCAGCTAAAAAAAATTAACGTGATAATGTTACCTGGATCATCAAAGAAGCACCCAATTCCTGTGGCACTAATGCCAACTGCATGAGCCTCCAGGTAAAGCACCTGCCCCAGAACACCAGTCTCCCAGAACAGACGAGGATACATCCAAGCACCCTTTTCCCTCAATGAAGGCTCGAAATGTGCTATCATGCCGAGGCTGAAATTGCCATCACTAGCAATATCCTGCGTTTGATATCAGACAGACGTTTGAGAAAGGTTTTTTAACAACTCACATAAAAATGTGCAAGAATTTGGGATGGCCTAACATGTGAGACCGTCTCATATAAGTGAAACCATTTCATACAAGACTTCTTGTGGATTTGTGGGCTCTCATTTTAAGTCAAAATCTACACCCTCTCTCCCCGTCCTTTTATGATGTTCTCATTCCATCAATTGCAAGAAAGCTACAAAACCTGTAGACATTTCACTACTATCATTTACTGTCCAAAGCTACAAAACCTGCAGACATTTCACTATTATCATTTATCAAAATCTTGGCATTTTTTTCCTGTTCCTATGCTCTCGATATGATATTTGATACTCTACCAACCATTCATATTGGTATAGGGACCACAATAGTACAAACCTTCGTGATAACCGTAGAGGTATATGAGCAAAATGGGAATATGTGTTAAGAAGTCCAATGAGTATAAAAGTTTAGAAGGCATTCAAAGTTCATAATTTAGTGTCGCCGTAAACTCAAGAGAGTTATCACTGCTTTAAGGATCATAATTACTCTTTCACACATGGATAAACTTGAGATTATGAAATCTATCAGTTGGCAACTGCAAATTACCTGATGGCATGACAGTCTCTTTGAGAGCTCCTTACAATCACCAAGAGCAAGCTCATATAACGGAAGATCATCAGGACAGCCATCAGGCTTGTTCCAGGTAAATTCCGGCTTCATAACTTTCTTAAGATCATCAAAATGATCCTCATTCCTCACCAAGAAATACAACCCTTTTCGCAAACCCGAGACTCTATGAACAAACAACGCAGCATGCACCTCACTATCCCAAGAAAGCGCCCTAAATGGCAATGCCAATGGTTTCCCCTGCTTCACTCCACTCCTCGACCCAGACGGGAGGCAATGCAACAGAATTTGGTAAAATGTATCTCTATGAATTTCAGTCACACCATCCATATCCACTGCACTCCTTCTCTTTCTAATCACCTCCCTAACCGTCAAGTCCTTATATGAACTCTCACTACACACTCCACTGCTCTGAAATGATTCAATCCTCGAACACTCCCCCACTGACAACGGCTTCTTCACCACCTCCGAAGTCTTATAGATCACATCCCAAACTATATGCTCCTTACTCAGCATATTAGCCTTCCCTTTCCACTCCAATCTCGAGAACTCCTTCGCAGCCTCACTCAACTTTGCATAATCAACGCTACGCCCCTCGCCTTCACCACAAGGAAAAACAGCCAACATACAATCAGGATGCTCAAACTCAATCTCAGGAAACTCCCCCTTCACAGGACGACTTGGCAACGGACATCCCCAACCCCCATTAAATTCTCCAATTCACTAAACCCTAACCCATCAAGCAACTTAACATCCCACCCCAACTCAGCAGCTGCCATAGCAACAGAAGCAATAGCATGTCCCACATCATGATTACAATACCTAAAAGCTCTCTCACCATACTTCCAAGCTTCCCTCCAAAAAATCGACGAAAACCCGACAAAAAAACAATCATCAGGCAAACCAAACTTACTACAATCCCTAAAAAACCCATCTTTAATTTCAGCCCTAATTTCCAACCCATGTTCTTTAGGTGCATAATGTGCAACAAAATCAAAATTCGACAAAGACCCAATTGTAGGAGCAATGATATAAGCTTCAGTAGGATGTAAATTCCCACTACTAGGGTTAACCCTAAGCGACCAAGTTGAAAACCCAGCAGTTTTCCAAGCAGATAAAGCTAAAGAATCATACAAAAACTGAGAAATTGATGAAAAAGAGATGGGTTTTGAAGCAGGAAGTGAATTAAACAGAGAAAAATATGAAAGATTCAACCTTTTTCTCTGTTCTTCCTCACTATCAGTAATTGGAAAATGCTGAAGAGGGATTAATGGAGAAGAGATGTACCTTCTAAATGGGTCGGGTTGATTGGCCCAATCTAGACGACCCGGACTTCTTGCATATTGAGTGAAATTGTGCTTGGTTTGTTTATGGTATTGTAAAACTTGGTTGATTTTTGATGTTTGTTGTTCATTATTGTCTGGGATTGTGGAAGATGATGAAGAGAGTGACATGGTGAGAATTCTGGGATTGAGTTTAGGAGGATGAAGATGGCGGTGCAGAGAAAGTGAGAATCTTGGAAGAAAAATGTGGTGATGATGATGACATTGCATTTGCTTTGAATGTTATTGGAAGGTTTTGGAATATTTTTTGGGAGGTGAGCTATCGTAGAGTGTTTCTGTTTGTGTTGTTACTTGTTATAGATGGTTGAAGAACTCAACGGCCTTTGCAATACCAGGTGATTTTTGTATCGACACGGGGCACGGCACATCGGCCGTGTCAAGTAGGCCGACTCTCGACTTAGAGGGGGCGAGACAGCGTACAGCTGACCCAAAGATTCGACCTAAGTTGAGGAGTTCATTCTCCATCACCTCGGAGCCCCATCTCGGGTTACTAGCTCAAGTTATTGAGCTTGGCAAATTGATCGAAATTTATTGTGAGGTAATTTTCAGGACGTTTGGGGTTGTAGGACTTGTAGCCATTCATTGAGCTAGCTTGGGATGAAGGTAATTATTACAGAAGTAATAGAGGTTAAATGACTAAAAATAGAGGAAGCGATGAAAGTTGGAGATAAAAATGAATAAAAATGAGGAATATCGTGTAACCGTTCTTCCATTGAGGAAATAATAATTACCCACCTCATCCCCAAATGATTATGAGTTTATTACCTCCATATGGAGGTAATAATTCCTCCTCCCTCACCTCCTCTTTCCACCACAACCACCACAACCACCACAAAGCATAAATCTCCTCCCATTTATTCTTGTTTTAGCTCACACTACTCTCGTAATAATTACTCTCATCCCAAGTAAGCCCTAGTAATATCTAAAATTTACAATAGTATGAAAAATGACGGGTTTTTGAATAGGTAGGCCATGTATGTTAGTTTGGATTTAGATAAGTTTAGGTAAGATTTGATATAAAAAATGTTGTGCGGAAGCGTGAATACCTTGTGTTGGGCCCCTGTGTACATGTAGTACATGTGTACAGGGTTCATAATAGTACGATATTGTCCGCTTTGGGCCTAGCCCTCACGGATTTATTATTGGACTCATTCCCAAAAGGCCTCGTACTATTATATTTTATGGACACCTATAAAGATCATCTTTGACCTTTATTCTATCGATGTGGGACAATGGTTTGCACCATAACAAAAAAAAACATGTTAATAAGATTTGATATAACAAACTTGTTAAATCTATTGGATATAAGTTGGTTTACTTCAAATATAATATCCTTTTATTGTTAGATTATGTCGTTCACTCAAATGTGCAAGTGAGATAGCTATAAGTTAAAATTCAACGCAAATTCTCATTTAACGGGCACTTAATGTAACCATTATATGACTGGTAACATTTTATGGATGATTACTTTTTATCATAAAATGGTAACATTTAGTCCGTCACAAGCTTGTGATCGTCACAAGAGAGACCAACTGAAAATTCAATTTAAAGATGGGGCATTTCGAGGACATTTATGAGTCGTTTCATATTTCATACTAATAGTTTTGACCATTTTTCTCTAATAAATATGCCCTACAATTAAGCGTCTTGGTTGACTCTTTCACTCATGAAAAAAAATTGGTAGGTGAGGGATAATGAGAGCCAAAGCCACCCATTATAATTCATATGTTTGGTTCAATTGGCAAAAGCTTGTCCTTCTATAGACTATACCTACCAAATGCCAACTAAATAAAGATATAATTTGACTTAACTACTTGCTTGTATTCTGAAGAATCACTAATAATTGTGAAGAATCCATTGGCATATGCTTTCAGAAAATTAAAAGGAGTCATTTGGTGTATTTTAAAGTGGAATCACATTTTTTTTCCTCATTTGTTGATTCCACCTTACAAGTCTTTCACAAAAATACCCATAAACACTTAGATCAATTGACAAGGGGTTATTCTAACTTAACCAGAGCCTAGAGGTCCCGTGTTCGAACCCTGAAATACAGTAGTGTTAGAACTCATGAAGGAGAGCATTACCGTCCTAGTGTACCCGAATTAAAGTCAGCTTAAACCGAATAGTCTAAAAAAAAAACTCTTTCACAAAAATCATAGTCAGTAAAAAATGAAGATGTTTATACTTTCCTTAATTTATGTACCTAAGCAACCAAACTTCATTTGATAAAAAATATGGGTTTATGCCTCTTCAACCTTTATCACCATTTCACATTGATGAAATATATCAAAAAAATATCTTTCCATCCAAACTCAAACCTTTTTTTTTCTATCAAGAATAAGATAATTTATGTTTATTTCTTCTCTCTATTTTATTCATTTGCATATCACATAATTATATTAAAATAGTATTCATTTTATGTCAAATTAAACTGTGCTAAACTATTAAATAGAAGTTTGTGAGTCATTGAGAGGGAATGGAAGGGAATAAAGAGGACTAACTAAAAATTCTTAACACATGAGTCAATAGGTTCGATCGTTACTAATGAGAATGAAGCACTCCTTCAACACTTAATTTGCCCCTTAAAAAATTATTTAAAGTTGTGTACTATCAAATTCTTACTTGATATTGTTGACTTCTTCTATCACTATCTTATTACATTTTTTATCATTGAAATATTTGATGTATGATTTCTTTTTCTATCAAATATTTTTCGTCATATTTTTTTTATATAGAAAATTCAACAACCTGATCCCGTACTCGCCTCACCTAATTCCAATTTCATGATTTTTTCAAAAACCATTGAAAATATAAATTCAAAATTGAATTCCACTTAATATCCAAACAAATCTTAAATTTTTTATTTAAAAGTAAGTTGAAAACATTTTAATTACCTTTCTAATCATAAAAATGAAACAAATTTCATATTTCCTTACAAACTCTTATTTCAAACCGGACGACCCGTCTTATTATCAATCCCTCTACTTACCCAATTTACTCTTTTATAACGAGTTTGACAATCCATCTTATTATCAATGCAAGTTTGACATTTTTTTTCCTCATTTGTTGATTCCACCTTACAAGTCTTTCACAAAAATACCCATAAATACTACCGTTTGGTCACCCCGTCTTAAGCAAAACCTTCTAATTTCCAAATACTAACTTGATTAAAATTTGCCAACCACCACCATTTGTGTTTTCTCTTCACCAAAACTTGGGTAGGTGAGAGTCAAGTCAAACCCAAGCCATCTCTTCATCATCCATTAATCCCCCATTTTCTTCATTCTCCATTTTTAACTCCTTATTAAACTTCCCTTCATCAATACCATCTTTCTTTCTTTCTTTCTTTCTATTGATTGATAATCAAAACAAAGATGGCTCAAGCTACAACCATCAACAATGGAGTCCAATCTAGACAAATACTCCCCAATTTACCCAAAACCCACATTCCCAAATCCATCAAAACTCTCAATTTTGGATCAAAGTTGAGATCTTTACAAAAATTTCAGTCTTTAAACTGTGATTTGATTGGTGGGTATTCATCAGTTTTCAAAGTTAAAGCTTCAGTTGCTGCTGTTTCAGCTGAGAAACCCTCAATGGTTCCTGAAATTGTGTTGCAACCCATTAAAGAAATCTCTGGTACTATCAATTTGCCTGGTTCTAAGTCTTTGTCCAATAGAATTCTTCTTCTTGCTGCACTTGCTGAGGTATATATCTTTGATTTTGGTCTTATTTTGATGAATTTATGATGTAAATCATGTAATGTTGTGTTAATATAGTTGGTTTTTTTTTTGTTATGTAAATTTGAATGTGTTTTTGGAAGATTTTGAGCTTTTAGACTGTAGATTTTATGGAAAAGTTCCAACTTTTTCTTGATTGAAGAAAAATGGTATCTATTGGCGAGATCATGTCATGGTAGATTAGAGAAGATGATCGAGATTCGAGATCGAATGGGTTGGTTGTTGTGATGAAATTCCCCAGTTTGCCTAATTATATGCCGAATTCGATTACCTTGGTTTTACAGTTTTATTCAATTTAGCAAAAGCAGTATATATATGCAACTCATCATGTATTCATGTATGGCAACTAAAGGATTTTGTCGAGTGTATACCTTATTTTCGGGTTTTAGCTGATTGAAACAATTTGAGCTTGGCTGTGCCTTTAAGTGAAGATAGAGACGTCGAAAAGGGACAAGTGACTGGTATTAGAAGTGAATTGTTGTTATCCACATACTTTAGGGAGTTTGTATTTATAAGATATAATTGCCCACTTGACCTATCTATAGCTCATGCTAAAGAGAGATTAGAAATTTAGAAGATAAACTGATCTTTTCCTTTCATTTTTTTTTGTGAGTTTATAGCTTTGGCCTCTTTTGGAATGGGTTTGAGTGATCATAGTTCTCTTAGAGGGCGCTCGTCTATTCAGATGATCCTGGTGGCTAGTTGCGTATTAAATTTGGTATACCTGAGCAGGGTAAAAAATTCATGGTAAATCAGAGAAAGCGGCCAGCGAAAAAGCTGCGTTAGTTGTAAAAGCTTTTGTGCGCCTAGGTGTGAAAAGATAGTGTCACCACGTCGTTTTCCATGCAATAAGGATCTTCTGCTTCTCCTTCTAGTTAAATACTTTCCCGAATTTCTGGAATCCTTTTGGGAGCTGAACATATTCCCTGTTTAATGGACCATTCAGAAAATTCATGCGTAGGAGATATGAGTTGGGGGTAGCGGCAAGTCCATGCCGCTATCTCCAGAAGCCTCAGAGTTTACCATGTGATATTTAGTCCAGTGGAAAAGTAACCAAACGGTAGTGCGTTCGCCATTTTGTCCTGCGTTTAGCTCATAGGCTGTATATAGAAGGATCGCATGCGCTCTTGATGATTATTATGTATAGTATAAATTTTTATGTTCGGCAGCAGCACTAGTCTGTCAAACTCAGCCTCACATACCCTTCGGCCTACGGTGCGAACCTTATCCATTACCAAAATGAGACGTTATGGGTAGGGTCAGTTCATATCTTTGGATTGGGTCAAGTCACATTATTCATTTTGTATAGGGCAAGTCACTTTGACTTTGGGTCTATTTCAAGTGTGTAAATTGTATCAATTCAGGTATGTCAGTTCAGCTTGAGTGGTTACAAATCCTTCCAACGGGTTAATCGGTTTGAGTTGGGTAATTTTTGGTCACCTTTATTAAGGGTGTTGTCATTTGTTACGGAGAAAAAATCCCTTTATTGTGGAGTATTAATCAATTCAAGCCATTTAGGAAAGGTCATTTTCGGGTCTCTATTTCAGTTCATTCATCGGGTTGTTCTGCTCTGGTCATTGGAGTCCTGTCTGTCTAATTGAGGTTTCTTTGGGATAATTAAAGATGAGTCAAAGTTATAATACTTACTCTACGAAGCGTCAATCTCCATAGCCAAATTTTTTCATTAGAACAAAAGTAAAGGACTAATGCTAAAAATTTACTGCATTTGACAAATGAGAGGATGTACTCTATCACTTCCCAAAGGACTACTGTGTGATGGTAACGAGAATGACTTGCTGTCTAATAGCCAATGGCGTGCTTTATTATACTCCTGTTGAGTGATTGTAGTTATGTTTGGTCACTGTCTAGACGTCTAGTTTGTTCTTTCCTTATTCCCCCGCCCCCCTAACTTTATCTCTTTTTCCTTCTACTTTCTGACATTTTAACTCAATCATGCCACAGGGGACAACCGTTGTTGACAACTTGCTATACAGTGATGATATTCGTTACATGCTTGATGCTTTGAGGACCCTTGGATTAAAAGTGGAGGATGATAGTGGAACAAAAAGGGCAATTGTGGAGGGCTGTGGTGGTGTATTCCCTGTTGGTAAAGATTCAAAGAGAGAGATTGAACTTTTCCTTGGTAATGCAGGAACAGCCATGCGGCCTTTGACAGCTGCTGTTACTGTTGCTGGAGGAGAATCTAGGTCTGTATAATCATGTTATTGCAAAATCTTATGATAAAAACGCCTATTTGACAAAAACTAGGTTCTTATGTTCATTGTGATTCTGATACCTGCTTTATATTTTCATAGTTGGCAACACTCCACAATCGTTATTGTATCAAAAAAATTGTGAAGTCAAATTCTTTTGTAACTAAGGCTTTGTTTGAATTGAGGATTTTGGAGGTAAAGGGAGGCGAGGAATTTGGAGGGAGACAATTATCCATTTTTTGGTCGCAAAATGAGGGTGGAGTAATTTTGGGGTAAGGGGAAATAGATCCCTCCATTTCCCCTTTCCGAGATAAATCATTTCCCCTCCTACAAAGGGAAGATTTGGAGGAAAAACTTTCTTCCTCCCTTCCCCTCCTCTCCCTCTCTTCATTTTTGTATCAAAGCAAAGGGTAAAGCTTTATTATTGTTTATGTTGGTTTGCTACAGCTATGTACTTGATGGAGTACCAAGAATGAGGGAGCGACCTATTGGGGATCTGGTAGCAGGACTCAAGCAACTGGGTGCTGATGTTGATTGTTTTCTCGGTACAAATTGTCCTCCTGTCCGTGTAAATGCTAAAGGGGGTCTTCCTGGGGGCAAGGTATACGACGATCCCAAATTCCTGATAAACTGTGGTATGCTTTGCTTATGATGAGAGGGAAAAAATTGTTACTGCATACATGCCAAATCAGTGATGGTATTTGGATATTTGATCATCAGGACTGATTATCTTATACTACATCCATTCCATTTATTTTATGTAGTTTTGACCTTGATGGTCAACCATAAGTCTTTAAACCATTAATTTCTTATTCACTCCAAATATGCGCAAAGGGAAATGCCAAGTCCGGGCGACTTTTGTTTGTCAGAAGTCAGAACCAACAATTTTCATATTATTTTATATAAAAAAATGTCATATGTTTATTGTAAGAAAATAGCGGTCAAAGTTGATTACCAAAGCCAAAGGGATACTTAAGTTTAGCTCTATGTGTTACAGTCATTTAATTTGTGAGAACTAGATTCTCGAAACTTGTGTATTTAATTATGTTCTGTTGTACATCATATGTGCAGGTAAAGCTCTCTGGATCAGTTAGTAGTCAATATTTGACTGCTTTGCTCATGGCTACTCCTCTAGGCCTCGGAGATGTGGAAGTCGAAATCATCGATAAATTGATTTCTGTTCCATATGTAGAGATGACAATAAAGTTAATGGAACGTTTTGGGGTTTCTGTAGAACATACTGACAACTGGGACAGGTTCTTGATCCGAGGCAACCAAAAGTACAAGTGAGTCTTCTTCTTATTACGGAGTATTATTCCCTCCATTCCATTTTCACACGCTCCATTTGACTTCCATTGTTGAACAATGTCAAATATGTTCAACTAACTTCCACTGTGGAACAATGTCACACTATATGTTTAATATTTTTCACCATATCTGGTCGCAATTTTCTTTTCTTTTTTGAAGCTAATACAAAAATCATTCTTGATTTATCAGATCTCCTGGAAACGCATATGTTGAGGGGGATGCTTCAAGTGCTAGTTACTTCTTGGCAGGGGCTGCAGTTACTGGTGGGACTGTCACAGTCGAGGGATGTGGTACAAGCAGTTTACAGGTATGATCATATGTCCTATGTCAACTCGTTTCAAGCTCATTCATCGATTAGCTGTCCTCTTCCTATGACTGAGGCATAAGCAATTCGACCTGGCAAGCAGTTCATTAGGGTTAGGCCATTTTGGGTATGAGTCGATCTAGGTTCAAGGTTTGGGTTGTTTTAGGGTCACTGTTTTCTAGATAGTCACTTTCAGGTCATGGCTAATGAAGTTTTTGTGTCATTTTAGGCCGGGCATTCTCATCCCGATCTCTTTGTGTTCTTTTTGGGTTTGGGGTTGGTCAATTTCGGTCATGTTAGTTTTGTCAAGTCTTATGCATGCCATCTTGATTCTTGATGCTCCACGTAGCAAAAAGATTATCATACACGATCCACTTCTCTTGAATCTGAAATTTGAACTTCTGTATATTTTTATTTTCAACAGGGCGATGTAAAGTTTGCAGAGGTTCTTGAAATGATGGGGTGCAAGGTCAGCTGGACAGAGACCAGCGTCACAGTCACCGGACCACCGAGGGACTCATCTGGAAGAAAACACTTGCGCGCTGTTGATGTCAACATGAACAAAATGCCAGATGTTGCAATGACTTTGGCTGTTGTAGCCCTTTATGCCGATGGTCCTACCACCATAAGAGATGGTACGTGTTTTATTTTGACTTTTCTGTAATTGTTCGATATGCCACAATATCATAGTCAGAGTGCATTCACCAAAATGCCAAGGCCTATTATGAGTAAAAGCTTCTGTCCACGCCTAAAAAAAGCATCGAGATAAACTAATGGCTTTTAATAAATAAACAGTGGCTAGCTGGAGAGTGAAGGAAACAGAACGGATGATCGCCATTTGCACAGAACTCAGAAAGGTAATGCTTTATGGATTAGTTCTCCCATTTTTTCATATATATTGAAGTTTCAAGCAGCCGGTAAAGTCATTGGTCTGCTCTAGAAACTTCAGCATTTGAAAAATTATCCTTGTAGATCTCTTTACCCTGTAAAAAAAATGTATTTGAGCAATCCACCGTGTACAATATGGAGTGATGTAATCTAAAGTAATTTTTCTTTTTGGGAAATCGCAGCTTGGGGCAACAGTGGAGGAAGGATCAGATTATTGTGTGATAACCCCACCGGAGAAACTAAATGTGACATCCATCGACACATACGACGATCACCGGATGGCAATGGCATTCTCTCTTGCCGCCTGTGCCGATGTTCCTGTCACCATCAACGACCCAGGTTGCACCCGCAAAACATTCCCCGACTACTTTGAGGTTTTGGAGAGGTTTGCCAAGCACTAGACTGTCCCTGTGTTATATCTCTGTTCCGGTCAGGCTCATATTCTTTTTTGTTATTATTATGCTGTAAGATTTTCTTATACGATGTATCACTATTGTGTAAGCGGTATTTTTTTCAATTAAGAGAGAATGGAAACGAACCTTGTATGCACTATGCAGAGAAGTATAGAGTTGAAACAATTACTGAGTTTGAACTTAGAACTTTGTCTTCCTAATGAAAATCAGCAAACGTTGAATTTTCTTTTTTGCATCTTAACATCACGAAATGCGAGTGTACGACATCACGAAAATGTCCATCAACTGCGGATAATCTACATCTTGAGTTTTTGCAATGGCAAATCCAAGAACCATGGAAAACAAAAAACCCCAATAAGTCCCATCGTCTTGAATATCAATATTTGTTCACAAATTCTTGTTTGTGACGGGCAGTATCCGTCACAAGCTTGCGACGGATACCACTTTCCCTCACAAATGACCCATTTAAGGGAAAAGGGGAAGCACATGGGGGGTGCCCCACATGTTCCCTTTACCCATTTTGTTAGAAGAAAAATCCTTCGCAAGGTCCGACGCGTCACAAGGGAGACCTACTGATATTTGTTAATACACTATCGTAGTTGTTTATGTAGTAGGCTCATTGATTAAACGTGAGCTAATAATTAAATGGATGAGAGGTTCAAACCTTTATGGGGAGCAGTTTGACTTGAGATTACTGCTTGGTAAGTTAGAGTTTGTCCCACTTACTAACGATATTATGTGTGAGTGGTTTGCAGATTATCATGTATGTTTAAGGGCTAAGAGTGATGATCTTCACCCTTCAACCCCATAATCGTACTTTATTCTAAATTTAACTTTATTTTATTGAGTCATAAACGTTATCGTTATTTTGCACTTTCAATATTCTCTCCTACAAAACATGCACTATTAAATAAGCCTTTTTTAGGAGTGCTAAACAATGAAAACTGCTTCCTGCTTTTAAGTTTGTTAATTCTTGTTATTTGCTTCAATAACTGTATTGCTTACTTTAATTGCATTAGTGCGTTGGTCTTGATTATGACTAGTATTACATACACACAAGCCGAGACGCGATAAGTGTGCTAATGTCCTAATGGGTGATCCCGTACGAGCGCGAGACTCTTAATTGCTTTCATTCTTGCCTTGGTGTGGGTAAGGGCGCGCACTGCGATCCGGTAAAGGTACTACATTGTGATATTTGGTATTAGGGTCCAATCTTAGGATGAGTTCCTATAGGCCTCATTTGTCTGTTAGTGATTGAAAAAAAAACTGGGAATTGAGCATCAAAGATCGAGTATAGCCCTAGGAGTATATGCGGCATGGGAAAATACCCTATCTTGAGGGAAATGTGATTCGAATATGAGTACTCGATTTCAAATGGTTGGTGATGCGATCCCCTACGGACAAGAGGAACAAATCGCTCACCTTCATCGAAAGATCGAAGAGTTGGACAACACTTGTGCCTCGATCCTGAAATCGGTGGGAAATGAATTGTTCTAACTTAAAAAGAAAATAAATACACCAATAAGTCTCAAAAATGAACCTGGCCCGACTAGTCTCTTGTCCGAACGATGAATGAGCATGAGTTGTAACTCCTTCGAGCCTGGAATTAACCCGATTCAAACCAAAGTCAATATAATCTTATCCGCTTAGACCCAACCCATAACCACCCCGTGTGACCCGATAACCAATTCAACAATAAACAAAAAAAATGAGAGGTGGGTGAAGAATCATGGACCCAAATTTATTTAGTCACCAAAATATACTCGACAGATTTTATTGGGCCGATTACCAATCAATTAGTTAGGGTTTTGAAATCCATAAATAAAAACCCTAATCAAACAACACTTCACCCTCCGCTTCCAAACTTCACTGAACAAATTGAGAGAGAGAGAGAGAGAGACAAAGAGGAGAGCGCAGCAACACTGCAAGAGGAGCCAAAATGGTATTCTACTAATCTCTCCATTAATCTCATTTTAATACAATAATAATAATATAATTATGGCTATGACAATTACAATAGTTTATTTTTTGTTACTTTATGTTAATATAATGTGAAAATGGTGTGAAAAAAATGGTGCAGTCATTGGTAGCAAATGAAGAATTTCAGCATATATTGCGTATATTGAATACAAATGTAGATGGAAAACAAAAGATCATGTTTGCATTGACATCAATCAAGGGTATTGGTCGTCGTTATGCTAACATTTGCTGCAAAAAGGCTGACATTGACATGAACAAGAGGTTCAATTCTTTTTTTTTTCTTTTTTTGATTTCTACCCTTTTTAGTATTCTGAATTTTAATATCTGGGTATTGATTATTTTGCTATTATACTGTTCGGAATTGTGGAAAGTTTTGATTTTTAATAATGTTGTGTTATTCAACTTGTTAATATTTAGGTTAATTATTTTTCCCCTTTTTCTGATATTTGTTTCCTACCCTTTTACTATTCTTTCAGTTTATTATTTTGCTATTATTTTGTTTGGAATTGTGAAAAGTTTTAATTTTTTTTTATTGTTGTGTAACTTGTGTTATTGCAATTGATAATGCTTAAGTGGTTTTGGTTGAATGTTTTGATAGTTTATGCTGTATTATTTGCACCGTCTTTAGTCTGGATTCAACCCTGGTAGGATCACAAGGGAGTCAAGCTCTCCCTCACGAGGTTTAAGACGGCTCGAACTCAAGACCTTTGATTTGCAGAGTTTTCAGATTTGGTGAAGACGAGCTGTTTTTTGTTTAGTTTGGCATTTTGGGGTTTATACTTTTGACGTTGTTTCTCGTTACATGGCAGTGATGTATACAAGTTTGATAACCAAAAGCTAAATCTGTACTCTCTTCGTCCCGGTCATTTGTTTACATGGTTTTACTTTGTGGATGACAAGGGGACAATAGTCTCATTGTGAGATCAAACTACTCATAGAAAATCTTCCTAGTGTAGAAAAGGTCAACAAATAAATGAGACACCCTAAAATGGAAATGGTTTACAAATGAACGGGACGGAAGGACTATATTATATGTTACTGTCGATATGATGAAATTTTTGAAAATTTGAGTATAATTGTGGTATACTAATATCCTTAGCAAAGTCTCAGAACTCTATTCAAAAAAATCTGTAATTGTCTTCACTTGGTAACTTGTGAAACGTGTTACAAATGACTTACATTCTTTTTGTGCTAGAAGTTTAAGCATCGTATATTAGATAATAATGCTGCATTACTTGGATTTATTATATTTCGTTATACATATTACTTGGATTTACTATTTTGTGTATTTGAAATTGTTTTTGTATTTTTATTTACACTATTTGTCTTCGAAGTCGAATGTGGCCTACATTAACTGAAATGTGTAGTGATTACATTGATGGGGTAGGATCCTTTTTTTGATTCATCACTGTCCTTGTGAATTCGGGATTACTCACAAATATTTTTACCCCTTTGGCTTCTTGACCTCTCGATTTATTGTACTGAATCTTTTAACTAAACTATGGTTTGGTGAAGTACATCCTATATTCCTTCGAAGGTTGTAAAATCATTAAAATCAATGCTACAATGTATCATTCACTATAAGTTGACCTTCCATGTAAGATGCCTATAAAAATAACTTTTATTTTCATCGAGCATCATTGCTACATTCTTACTCATGACCGAAGAACCTCTACTGTAGAAATTACTGATGATTCCTTGCAAAAAGTATGGGTCTATGTTAGCACACTTATTTGGAACATATTTTTTCCCTTTCCATGGTGGCTTGACTGTCATTTCTCTAAGAGTTTAAATTTATGTACTACTGCCAGCACATTCCTTCCTAATCTCATATGTGTGAGTTATGTTACAGGGCGGGTGAGCTATCTACTACGGAGCTTGAAACTCTGATGAATGTTGTGGCAAATCCAAGACATTTCAAGGTCCCAGACTGGTTTTTGAACAGGCAGAAGGATTACAAGGATGGTCGCTTCAGTCAGGTTGTTTCCAATCAGCTTGACATGAAGCTCAGAGATGACCTCGAACGCCTGAAAAAAATCAGGTTTGTTCTATTTTTGATTTTGGCTTTACATTTGCAAGCAACTTCTCTCTCTAGTTTGAAAGGCGTTTTTCAAAGTGTGTTCCATATCTATAATGTTTCTCCTTGCTTTCTTATCCTTTTTTTTTTCACTACTACTCTCTTTTCTTGCTTTCCGCTAGTTTACCATTAGTGATGGTTTCGGGAGAATCATGTTAGCTTACACCTGCAATCACTTTTGGGTTGAGTGTTTGTTTTTCACCTTTTTGGTTTACTAAACTGTCCGTTCTTCCTTTCTATGTGGGAAGTAGCAATTATTCAGTGCAATTTATGAGTTTATTTATTTTATGTTAATCTGCCTATGTTTGTTGTATCCCTTGAGGCACTAATGTAAATATGTGAAAATTCATAGTTGAACTTCAATTTTTAATTACCAACTAGATAAATTTAGAATTTTTAATAGCTGAAAAATTTGAGGGTTTGAAAAGTTCATGTTTTTCGAGTATTATTTTTTAATTACCAACTAGATAAATTTAGAATTTTTAATAGCTGAAAAATTTGAGGGTTTGAAAAGTTCATGTTTTTTAGTAGATGTTCAAATGGCTAGTTAATCATCATCTATCCACTTGGCTGACATAATGTACTCCGCGATCTATTCAGGAATCACCGTGGACTACGTCACTACTGGGGTCTCAGAGTTCGTGGGCAGCACACCAAGACCACTGGGCGTAGGGGAAAGACTGTTGGTGTCTCAAAGAAGCGTTAAGATGGTGTTATTTTTCATTATCGTTCACTTGTGGCTTTCCTTACTTGATCAGTTGATCTTGACTATAGTAATGACATTGCCTTTCTTCTGTTTTCGCCAAATTAGACAATTTTATGGTATTTTTGTAGGGTCGTGCAACTATGTCCTGTTTTTTTCGTTCGGTATTCTCTATTCGGAATATGCATGAGTAAACTAGTAATTACAAAGAAAGGGTGTCTTGTCCAGTTGTGTTTCTGTAGGTTTGTTTATTATATCGTTTTATCAGAGCTTCAATCCTTGCTGAGTTGCCGGTCTACTCAGTGGGGAAAAAAAGAAGGATTCTTGCCGGTCTCCTCAATCTTCTTCCATTTTGGGTTAATGGCCTGAATGTTACTCCGACATCCCCTCAACCAAAACATAACCTGGAAAATCCTCAATCATCTTTGATTTTCGGTGGATGTCACTCAGACATTATCCCCTCAACCAAAACATAACCTTAAAAATTTTGCTGTGTACTTCGCCATCCTAAATGCTTTTGATACGCTGTTATGACTCGTGATCATGTTTTGATTTTTCTGTCCAAATCATTTGTTTATCATTTAAATCTCATGTGAGCAATATTTGAATCTTAGGTAAACATATGATTGGGATAAATTGACTAGTGTTGATTTGTACAGACTACAGAGTACTTTGCAGCTTATCATAGGAAACAACTCTAAAAACTAACCGTTCTATTTAACATGGAAGGGATCACTAAACGAACGGAGTGTCTTAGACCATCTAACACGTAGCATTCATCAAGCAAGTATCACTAACCGTACAAACTTCAGAGAAGTTTGCTTATAAAGTCGTCGAGCAATTATTCATCTGACATCTGTTTTTTCCGTCAACATAAAAATCGATTTTGTGGGCTTGTAGCCTGCTCTGCAACAACAAATAACTCCAAGAAGGGCAAGAACCATGTTCCTATTGATCCCGACATCCCCTGAGTTGAAGACAGAAACATAACCCGTCAAAAACTAACATATCTTAGGGTTTGATCCACAAATATCAGTTGCCGGTCGGAAATACTGACAGCGTGCTTCCCTTTGTGCTTGTTTATGCCAAAAATAACCCATCTACTTGCTACTTCATTTTCCAGGCAGAACCTTGTAATCACCCAAGATTTTGAGACAAGAAAAGAAAAACAATAGCTACAAAAACAAACCCTACTCTCCGCTCTCATCAATCTCGCCTTCCTCTTCACTCTCCATATTCAGAATAGTCATCTCTCTTTCCAATGGGGGAAGACAATTATCTGACTCGCATGAGACGTTCTCTTCAATTCTTACCTTCTTAAACTTGCAGGACTTTTGTTGGCTTTGGACTTTGCTGAGATAACCAAGTATTGTGAACTGAGAGTATCTCACCGCTAGCTTTACAATCCGAATAAGCCTTAAGCAGCTCTTTATTTAGTGACAAGAATGCATGGCCCAGCTTGAATCTCTCGAATAACAAATTTGCAGTTTCCTCTTCGCCACAAATGATTAGGGCAGCCGACAATGCCTCAGCACATGATTACTCACACAGGTTACCACAGTTCACTGGATTGGCTGCCACGATCCACGGCAGTAACCGACGAGCTCCACAACGAAGCTTCACAAACTGTACATCACTCAATCAGGCCCATGGGCAGTCTACAACTGCCAACCCTCGCTGTTTAATTAGAGTGTAGTCTTGTCTTGAGATACAGTTTGTCCCAACAGGGCTCAGCACAACACCCTCAAAATCGGCAGTTACACATAGCTCTTTTAGCAAATTGAACCCGGCTAACTTTCATCCTGTACATCTTTTTGCATCAAATTGTCCAAAATCCTACATAGCTAGCTGGAGTTTAAGTCCTGACTGTTCGATATCTCCATCTATTGTCTGCTGATTTGGAAGATACTTGCTTTCTGCACAAGGATCATGTCTGGAGATAGGTTGGCCTGGGTGACGACGGTGGTTTTTTTTTTCGCCAGCTGGGCTCGTTATGACTTATGAACCATCAGTCACTTTTTTAGGAAGAGAGTAATAATATCTCTAGCTGAGCTCAGTATCCGGTTAATAGATCTTTGAGTATGAGAGTAGATGTAACTACTCATGAGTTCAAAGGTGACTGTTGCAAGTTTTGCGAGCAAAATAGCTAGCTAATTAACTCCTGCAATTGAAAAAGGTAAGGTGTTATATACCGATCCATGGACTAAAAAACTATTTGCTGAAAAGGGATAGAAAATAGAAGAATGTACACAAACCTTTAGAAACATGATGAATCAAGCAATCAGTGTTCAATACTAACCCTAATACACCACACAAGAAATCAGGAATACATGAATTGCATTTTCAGCAGCAGAAATGAAAGGAGCCAACTTTTCATTCTAAAATCGAGTAATAAATTTACGTAAGAGCTAAGGAAGCGTATCACACAACTCAACTAGTTACTGGAAAATTGCGGAATACACCCTTGAGTGATTATTCAAGGGAATCAAAATGATAATCAATGCAATATATCACTCAATTTCCGGGGAATGCAAATGTAAAAAGATACACATTCCCAACCTATATAGTTTTCAGCTAATTCCCCTTGGCAGGTTTAGGCTACAAGGCTACAAAACTCACAAGAAACCATTATAACTTGTAAGCTAAGCACACGACAATTCCATTTTATGCTAATACCTAGAATGCGACTGATCACCTGATGAGAAAGCCTCCATTCTTTAAGTCTCCACCCAACTCAAACCAGGATCCTTCTCTAACATAAGCCCTCTTACCCGTTTCCTTATGTCCATGACACCTTCCCATCTTCCCACGGCAGCATAAAGGTTTGAAAGTAAAGTATAGGTTGCACTGTCATGTGCATCAACTTTAAGGATTTTTCCAGCAGCATGAAGTCCCACTGATAATTTTTTGCTGGAAACAGATGAACTCAGCACAATTCTCCAAAGTTCAAGATGATTCTCCCCATATTCCGATTCATTGATAATATCCACCGCCTCTTCCAGAAGCCCTGCTCGACAAAGCAAACATACCATACAAGAGTAATGTTTAAGTCCTGGAGAAAGATCATTCTCCTTCATCCTATTCCATAAGTGCTTTCCTCGAGTAACCAATCCAGAATGGCTGCAAGCTGATAGTAATGAAATGTAGGTGACAAGATCAGGTTCCGAACCAAGAATTAATATTTCATCAAATAAGTTCATTGCTTCCTCTACCTTCCCATGGTGACCATAACCACTTATCATTGAATTCCAACATTTTATATCTGGATCCTTGACCATAGAAAAAATCGCCTCAGCAGTTTTAAGGCTTCCGTTTTTGGCATATGTATCAATGAGACTTCCACAAACTGACATTTCAGAATCATATCCAGTTTTAATTGCTAGGCAATGAAGCATTTCACCTGGTGTTATAGTTGCAAGATCCGCACAAGCACTCAGAGCAGAACTCAGAGCAAAGTCATCGATTTTATGTGCTTTCCACATATCAAAGAAAACTTTAACAGCATTTTCACCGTCTAATGTTTTAGTATAACCAGATATCATTTCAGTCCACAAAACCACATCTTTCTTTGGGATTGAGTGGAAAACTCTTTCAGCAGATTCGGTTCTTCCATTATTGAAATACATAGAAATCAGCGGACTTCCGACATATACACTCCTATCCCATCCTGATACTATGACTCGCGTATGGAGCACTTCCCCATAGCGTGAAACGGGATACTCCTGACTGGCAGAGATTACTGCTGCAAAAGTGTACTCATCTGGCTTCTGAGACGCATGACGTAGCAATCGTACAAAGAAATCCATAGCCTTATCTCCTTCTCTATTCTCGGCATATCCTGCCATCATCGAGTTCCAAGACACTAGATCCGGGTTCTTAATTTGGTTAAACACACGAAATGCAGATTGTGAGTCACCACAGCTGGAGTACATGTCAATCATAGCATTCTGTAACGGCAAATCTAAAGGTACACCAGTCACAAGAGCATGAGCATGAGTAACTCTACCGAAACTATAATCACTCAACCGTGAACACGCACTAAGTACCATCGAATAATTAAATTCCGTAGGCATCACACCACTCCTTACCATGTTTCTGAAAAGACACAGACCTTCTGTTAACTTATTATTCTTTACATGTCCTGAAATGATACAATTCCAGGAAAACGCGTCTTTAGTAAGAACACTTCCAAATACTGCACTAGCCGATTTCAATTCCCCTAAATTACAGTAGAAACCCATCAAAGCAGTCTGAACAGACACATCAAACAAAATTCCATACTTCACAATCAGACAATGAAGTGTCAATCCTAAATTCCAATCCCTAAGTCCAGTCGCCGACTGTAACAAGCTAATGAAAGTCGCCCCGTTTGGAAGAAAACACTGATATCTCATTAGCGTAAACATTCTAACAGAATCGGAACTAAAATTAGGATGACGGGCATACGCGGAAATAATGGTATTGTAAGAAATGACGCTTCTGTGAGGCATATTGTCGAACACCTGGTGTGCATGAAATAGCGAGACGCATTTCACATACATGGAGATGATGTTGTTGTGGAGAAATGGTTGATTGTAAGTAAAGGGTGTCGACGAAGCGAAGATGAGGGCATGAAGTTGGCGCGCTTTTCTGAGTGAATTTATGGAGGGACATTTTTGTAGTAGGAGGCTTGTTAAACAAGCTGCTTCATTCATTTGAATTGACCGTTAAAAACCGTTAAAGCTCAAGTGTGTTTCATACAAAAATTACATAAAGCAATAATTGATTATTATCTAGTCAAACAGCAAATCTTGCTTCTGACGGTCAGAAGTTATAAGCTCGTCACATGTTTGTGTCTTCACAAAAGAGAATTCGCCTTAGTCAAAATGTTTCACTTGATTCTAAAATATTTTTATTCGCCTTAAAACTGTATCGCTGACTCTAATTTGACAAATATTTTTAAAATCGACCTAACTTTATAACTTTCTTGTTATTTATTTATCAGCAATATTTTTCAAACCGGCTTTTTTTTTTTTTTTTTTTAATTTCTTAGCAATATTTTTATAAAAAAACTTCACATTTTTTTCTAGTGAAGGCAAAACATTTATGAGCTTGCAGAAATTCAACTCGAACCTTGTTCAGAACAAGTCGAGTTCGCTAACTTGCCATTGCATCCATAAAAAGACCATTTTATGCTTCGTGAACTTTGGAGAAATGTCAAAGATCTATATGGTTTTCTACTTGTTGGCTCATTGATACGATGAGATCGTCTTATATAAGAACTAGTGGAGATCATATTTTCATCTAAACTGTTTCAACTCGTATCCCCTCAAACTGAATATAGCAATTAGCTCTTCAGATATATCAAATAGCTAAACTCAAAAGTCATTACAGAATGGACGAACATATATTTGAAATCCGTCAGTATTAAAATGAGTTTATTGCTCCTTCGTACCAAAAAAAAAAGAGAAAATTATTCATAGTCGGAATTAGTAACCAAATGAACCTACAAATGGAACAAATATCGTTCCAATCCACGACTCCAAATTATTCCTCATACAACACAAAAAGGGCATCGCGGTATATACAAACAATTAGTACAGAGATCTAAATATTGTAACTGACAAAATGATGATAAATAAGCAAAATAGCATTAAATTTGAAATGCCACCGGCTTCCGACTAGGCCACAACTGTATTTTCTGGAAATATTTAGCTGGTACAACACCATCAAAACCTTCTGTCAAAATCACCTTATTCTCTGACATGTACAGCTTCATTCCATCTGCCATCGTCAAAATTTGCCCAAAATAAGTAATCAGATACACGGCTAACAAGTATAGGATTTATTCCCAAAAGGTTACGTTTTCTCGAAAACACTATACTAACTACTAAGTACTAAGTACACAACCAAGTATCAGTAAGGAAAGGGGTTAATCTACTGTAATACGGAGTAATAGATTACAACACTTCAAAGTGTATATTTGTTACATGAATGCATTTTCTAATTCAGTATTGTAATTATGATATTAAATCTGCTCACGACACCACAGCTCGATCTCTTTGTGAGGGTTTTATGATTCCCGCATCCGCAATTTAAGGCAGTATCGATAACACTTATGGTCATATGAAGCAACAACGAAGAATGGTTTTTTAAGAGGAGGTGAAAGATATAGAGAAGCCTTAAGACACTTATGTATTTCCTAATTCGTAATAACTTGCCTTAGAAAAGCCTTAGACACTAATCAAATAAGTGAAAAAAAACTAGGCAGTACCGAGCAATCCTACAAGTTACAACCACAGAAACATGCCACTAGTTTAACATGTAAGTGACCAAGTTAAATCCAGTGTTAGGGATCATTATACTATTTACACCCAGTAACTAAATAACAGAAACGAATTTAGAATTTAATTTTTGGAGCATAATGAAAGAATTAGGATAGAACGGCCAATTTCGAGATCAAGGTTGAAGCTAATATATAAAAACATGACTTGATGACTACCATATATCCCATGAGTGAGCCATGGATGAGAAGGTGAGACCACCCCATATATAAGTATCCGTTTGTTTCATTATATGTCTAATGGGCTGCCTTCGAATGAGAGTGTGAGACCGCTTCATATGAAGTTTATATGTTTTCTCAAACAGGTGTATGTAACTATGTATATAATGCAGAAGCAGCAGAAACATATTACGGAGTACTAAAGAGAGCATGGAGTATGAGGTATGAAAAATGTAAGTTTACCTTCCAACGCTTTATTGACATCCAGAAAGATTACCACATTGATATCCCGCCTCATCCCTGATATATTGGAACGAGATATGTCAGCAGAAATATCAAGTAAGCTCAATTCAGAAACTATTTAACAAAAAACATGTAAAAAGTGGTTGATACAAAAGAAAATTCAATTATACCACTGATTACTTCATTATCTGAAGGCAATCCACTTGAAAAGTGAACATGTAACCGAGTCATTCGCTTGAGCCCAGACTGAAGAATAGAGTCAAGAAACTTCTTATATGTGCCATGAACACACACTGCTCAAAGGATAAGGTTGGTTATTAGGGATACTAATTATTAAACCATAAGATGCCTAAAATGTAGCTCTAACTTTATGACCGTGCCCTTACCAGGGATATCTTCAGCGGAAGTTATTGGTCTCAACAAGCTCTCGGTTTCTACAACCTGGAGAGTGAAAGTGAATGGGTCAAACACTAGATTTGCAAAAGAAGATAATCAGGAGTTACTGTTAATAAGAAACTGAAAGTTAATGTAAAGTTAAATAACATACATATATAACTAGGACGAGGTCAAGAAAGACCATTAAAATAATATACGGAATATAAACGTTTTACTCTTGGAGAACTGACTTTATATCCACGTATATTTGACTTTAAACTAGATTAAGTTTACAAAGGGAATCTTGCTGCTTGATTTCAGCTAAATAAAATCTTTCACCAGAATCACGACCACTCACTCGCCCCAGTTGTAGCGAAGTCAATTTTTCATATTGGTACATCTGTAGCCTTAATTGCAAAGTTATACAAGTAAACTGAAATTAATCTAAAAGTCCTGAGAATCTGAGATACTGTGATATAAGAGTTTTTGTCTCATAAAGATGAATTGCAAACATCTAACCTGTACAGAATGTCCTTGGTTTGCACGTATAAACAATTGCCCATTCTCTTCCAGAAGGCCAAGCCTCTGCTTATTGTCTATTCGTACAGCCTGAAATTTACCATGAAAACAAACCTGATATGAGGGTGGGGACATAATGACATATTGACAGTCGAAATTCCCAAATTACTTCTAGCTTGTTACAATGCATTAAAAGATGTAATGGCACGATATATTAAAAACAGAACTGCATAGAGAAAGGGAAGATGTATGGAACCTTTCAACGAGATACCGCTTTTTCACCTCTCTCAAAATGGATTCTAGTCCAAACATATATGCCAAGGTTCCTTACTTCGACAGGGTACATACAACTATCTAAATTTTCTACTTTTCGTTACTTTTTTTATACCTATTGCTGATACTAAGAAGTCGTCATAAATGTGTATCTATTTTTTCATGATATTATGCACGGGATCAGATATATCATGGCGAATTCTTCGTTATTCAAGGAATTGAAGGCGAATAAAAAAGGGCAGACCATTAATAGAATATAACTATAATATATGGGCCTCAACCATCACCTTAAGGTGATGGTTGAGATGGTTCATCTATCATGGTATCAGAGCCAGAGTGACCGTAGGTCACGTGTTCAAACCCTGGCAGCACCAATATCTCACAAACTCACCAAGTGGAAAAACCCGCACATGGTATGGGGGGCCTGTGCACTAACCAATCACTCTTCAAGCCCAATGGGCATTCGAGTGAGGGGGCATAATATATGTACTACATACTACATTATCTTACCAAGACAAGCATCTAAACTAGACTATTTGCCTGCAACATGCTTCATAAGGTTTCCTAGGCCAAATAACCAAACTGGCATAAAACTATGCAAATTACGTAAAATACACCTGGGTCAAGAAAAATAAAAAAAATGTTGTTCTCTGTGGTTAACTATATTGAATATATCTATATCTATTAGAAAAACAGAAGTTACATAAGGAGGAAGAGAAAATATTGAATAGACGGTTTAAACAAATCAAAACTTAAGAAAGAAACGTGAGAACAAAAATAATAATTAGAACTAACCTCTCGAATTTCATCAATAGAGTGTGATTTCAGAGGGACGTTTGCCCTACTTTTCAAATTTAGCTGCAGTAAATCTTGAACTCTAACATATCCATCACTCCGCATATCCAAATTCAACTCTGCAGCCATATGCCTCAGCATCCGCACCCTAAGAAGCAGTGACATTAATTAACATAGTTCCAAACATGCAATCATTTAGACAAAGCATAATGTTGATAAAATTTGAACACATCAGCCAGTTAGAAGACAAAATGCATGTTTTCACAATAACCGATTTTGGTAAGGGAACGACAGCTATTACTATGTCGGATTTCAAAACACACCATTAGCACACTAATTAATGACTTGAGCAGCTAAACTGATTGACATATGCATAATAATCCAATTCAGACACATCAACCAGTTCTATCATTGACAAATTTTGAGACTGCCTTGAGAAACCTATACATAATACTTAACCGCCCCCTCTCGATTTTCAAAAGAGGAGAAAGAAATAAAGGTCTTTCGATGCTTACAAGATTCTGCCAAGTGCATCAACTCTGTTGGAAGTGCCACCAGCATCTGTCCCACGACCACCACCACCTCTTGAACCTTGACCTTTCCCTCTCGTACCAGATTGGCCGCGTCCTCTACCTCCACTACAAGTAATATTAAAAACGTGTAGTGAGAATAAGCATTACGAGCTTCGACCCCTACGTACATATAGGTACCTTCACAGGTATATTTCTCTATGGTAATAAAAAAAATACAATAATAATAATCAATAAATAAAAGAGGCTTTGTCCTTTCTCAACTATGTTGATCGCTTGAGACAGGAATCTGAAACCCAATTGCTTACTTCCTCAATAATTTACAGACCAAAACAAATCGACAAAACTATCAGTTATTTGTTATACATAGCTCATTTTACTCAAATTTGGCAGACCTAGCATTGGCCTAATGCTCTCTCAGCTTTCCTCCTAATCAATCATTTTTTATCCCATTTCACAAGGAAAGATCTACCAGGTTAGCGTAACCATATTTCGATGTGGATTTCAATTTATCTTGAACCTCATAGCAACCAAATATAGAAATTCAATCAAGTCAACCGCTTCAAACACACAACTTTAAATTAAACGCACCCATTCCTACTTCTAAATCGTTCAATAATATCGAAAATATGTCTCTTGTATACAATTCTTAAATGCCAAGACCAAAACTTAAAAGCACCCTCTACATAATTTAGTGCTAAAAAAGTAATTTAGAACACATAAATTCATCATTTTACATTTACTCTGCATATGCTATCAATATGAAGAAAAAAAAGGGAATTTGACTAGTATTCATTCCACAGAAAAGCTTCAATCTTTTACAGTAAAGGTTAACAACAAACTAAACAGAATAGTTCAACTTATGGAAAAGAATAGAGGGTATAACCTTGGAGAGGATATAGTACAGGAAGAGAAAGAAGAAGAAAGCCTGTTCATATCCATTCTACTTATTGTCGGAAAATTCGAGCACACAGCAGCGACAGAGACGGGGGATAAAGCGGTATAGCCCGGAGGAAAGAGGGGGGTAAGAAGGCGATAATTCGAGGTTGAAGTTATAATTAGAGAAAATCTTAGAAGCATTGATTATAATACTCTTTCCTTCCAGTTTGACAATGTCAAGAGATACCAATTATGTCTCGTATTCGGCCGCCATTGTTTGCAATTCTTTAATCGAATTATCAAGCTGCAAAGATTTTTACTACTTAATTAATATAGTACTATAAAACATACATCATCAATAAAAACTACATAAACTGAAATTAGTTTATTCAGATCCATAGCCAAAATAATGTTAAATAACGAGGAATTGACAATAATACACTTCACCGAATCGACTTATGCTTTCCTAATAGAACACTTCGATCCTTATATCTGTGTGTGAGTTGTTCCGAATTTCCTATTGTGATAAGACGGTGTCCCTCACACTAAATCAGAGATTTTGTAATTTATGTTCAAGATGCAGAAGATTTTATTTTCTGTGTATTTCCTAGCGAAACTATACAGTAAACTCGGAAATAATTTTATAAGCCTAAACTCCGTACTACCCGAGCTTATTTTATTATAACGATTTTACCCATCCGTGAACCAATTCCGAAAATGCTAAAATAAAACCGGTAATTACACGTGAATTGCCAATGATCGACGACCCTACTCTACAATTTAACCAATCTACAGCAAATCATCATAAAGTCGTGAATTTTTTGGAAGACCTAATTATTAAACTAAAAATCCTAATTAATAAACGAAGTTTATTTTCGCAGTACATTTTTTACTCATTTTAGTACATTTTGTACCTAACTTTCCATTTACTACCCTTCACTAAAAAAAACTTAGAAATCTAATTCTCTCTACTTCTCTCTAATGTTCAATCCTCAAATCCCCTTAACCTTCTTCAAAATATTCAATTACGAATGATTATTCAGCAATAGAACACGTATAATCGATTATTACAAATCAAATTCACATTTTTTTAGTATAGTGTTGCATCTTATTTTAATTTAATTAGGGTTTATGTTAAAAATAGTTAGGATTAAAATGATGTGGGATGCTTTGGGGTCAATTGGTTGTCGTAGGTGACCGGACTGAGGTGGTCGGCCGGCGGTGACATACTGCATCCTTGAGATTGTGTGTGTTTTCAATTTTTTAAATGTAGTACATGGTACGTACTTTGTTTCACGCACAATTCCACCACACACCAGTACACATCCCTGCCCACCCACTATGCACAGTGCCCTACTGAGAACCTACTCCGTCGACAAACCATGTCTTGAAGACGATATCAGATGAGTAAAATGGAATAATATGTATGAAATTAGAGAAAATATATTTATTTTTGAGGGAAAAATTAGAGAAAATATATTAGAGAGAAGTTAGAGAGAAAAAATGGGTGGAGAAATGTCAAGGGTATAATTGTCAACTGTGTACTGAAATGAGTAAAATATGTACTGCGAAAATCAACACCCTTAATAAAAATAAGGCTAAATTACAAATAACCACCACGTATTTACGTATTTTTACAAATAACCACCACGTATTTTTACAAAAAAGGTTGATATTAGAATGAGGAAGGAACTAGTGTTTGAGAAACAAGGAAATCAACTCACTCGGACAACTATTGAGCAGCTTACAATCAGCAACACTGACTCGGTGCCGAACCTGATACCAACGAGCATAACGAGCTAGCCTCTTCGTCTTGATGTGATTGTTTTGTTAAAGCTTTAGGAAATTTGTAATGGGGATTCTTAACATTGATTGATTGATTTAGGGTTAGACCATTTTAATGAATTGGGGAAAGACGAGGATTACACTAATTATTTAGCTATTGAGTGTGTTTGAGTAATTAAATGGGGGTAATTTGTAACCAGCCGGGAAATAAGAAAAACTATGTTCCGGTTAAAAATACGGTAGGTAATTGGGGAATATACACTGAAAGTTGGGGGTATTAGTAAAAACGCAAATATGTGGTGGTTATTTGTACAAATACGTAAATACATGGTGGTTATTTATAATTTTTGCTAAAGTTAAAACCATGGATTTCTAACCTGGTTGTCGAAGTTCTTCTAAAGACGTGGTGGGAATGGAAACCACAGCCAAGGAATAGACCGGATTTAATTAACCATTAAATCCTAGGATGATGTGAGTTTTGTTTGTTTTTCGGTGGGCTTATTTTTCGCATGGAGAGCCGGGTCGGGCAGGCCATAAATGCCGACCCACTTATAGGCCGGGCCAAGCCGACTCACCTACTTGGGCCAACTCCATAGTATTGAAAGTTGAACATGGAAAAATTATTGTGTCTTCGGAAAGACAGTCCTTCTCACACCTAAGTCATTATTTTTTTTGGTACATAAGAGGGGCAAAGCCCCAAAATAAATAAAACTAGCTACTAACAAAACGAGGGAATGCGGCGCCTAGAATATCGTCTCGAAGGATAGGGCGGAGATCATCCGGAGGAGTATCGAAGTAAGTCGTAAAATTTGGCATATGGACTCCTAAATTAGCTAGCCAATCCGCCATTCGATTAGCTTCTCGAAAAACATGGTCTATCTTCACAACCCAATCACCCATATTGACTAGATTTTTGCACCTCTGAACGAGAGGTTTCAGGCTTCTGCTACTAAGTTGATTATCCTCAAAGAATTTGACACATACCTAGTTATTCATTTGGACTTGTAACTTACGAATTCCAAGAGAATGGGCAAGTTCAAGAAAGAGGAGAACCGTCATTATAATATTTCGATTTAGCCCTCTTTTTTTTAGGTATAAAAAGGACATAAGAAAGAGGAGAATCACTATAAAATATTATACTCAATTTAGGTGTGAGGAGAACGGCCATATCACAAGAGATCAGAATTTTTCGTAGAAGATGCTTTTAGTTACATTGCTTGGCTGCAAATTTAACATGTTTTTTTAAATTGAAAGTGAGAGAGAAACTAAAGTGCCTAAGTGCATTAGTGTATGACATACTCCCTCCCATTCAAACCAAAGGTTATATGGGAGGGAGCCCAAGTTTTAAGAAAAAGGTAATAAAAGAAGGGTAGTATTGTAATGGAAGTAGGACCACTTGAATATTTAATGTTAGTTGAGTGGGTGGGGTAATGACATTTTGTGTAAATATATAGGGTAGATGAGGAGTATTTGGTCTTATTTGTTACCCAAAAAGGAATGGGTAGTTTGGTTTGGATGGTCCAAATAAGGTAAGTGTAACCTTTGGTCTGGATGGGAGGGAGTAATACATTAATACTAGACTCCAAGCTTAAGTTTAAGTGGACTGACAAAGTGATGTCAGTTTCTGGTAACCTCTTACCTGTACTCCCAGTCTCCCAGTCATCCTCACCCTTTTCATACCAAATATTTTGAATTTAACTCGTCTCTCGCAATTTCTTTTTCACTTGCTTGGATACTTGCTCTCTAACTCAGTCACTATGAATTTGTAAGAAAGGTCACAAGCTTGTGACGAAAAATGTCCGTCATAAATGAGAATTTGTCAACCGTCGTACATTGTAATCAGCTTGTCTTGCTTAAGACGGATACTATCCGTCTCCGTCTTAAACTTAAGACGACTCAAATATTACCGCATGGTGATGACATGTGACAAAACTTTTGATAGTATTTCTTAGCTAATAAATGAAATGATTTGATATTTATTTAATCCAATTTTAAGGTTAAAGATGTATACCGTCAGTCTTAAACTAGAATTTATGCATTGTATTTTGAATTTTCAACACCTCACACTTACTGTTCACTCACTTGAGTCAATTCACTTGACCCCAATTCACCTGCACTGACCCATTTACCCTCTTCATTTATTCCTACTTTCCCCCTTTTATCTCACCTCCTAAAACAACAAACTCAAACTTCCACACCATAAAGCTCAAATCTTTCTTACCTTTCTCAAAATCCAACCAAAACCCACAAATTTTCACCTAAAACCCACAAAAAATGCACCCCATTTACCTCATTTTACCTCTTTTTCTCCTACAATGCACACCAACTGTTTGTCAAAATGCAGAGCTGAAAACCCTCCTTGACATTAAATCAGCACTTGACCCTCATGGAACTTACCTCTCTTCATGGACTGTTAATGGTAACCCTTGTGTGGGTCCTACTTTTGAAGGTATTGCTTGCAATGCAGATGGTAAAGTTGCTAATATTTCACTGCAGGGTAAAGGGCTTAATGGAGTTTTACCCTCAGCTATTGGTAAACTTAAGAATTTAACTGGGTTATATTTACATTTTAATAAGTTAAGTGGTGAAATTCCTAAAGAGATTGCTGAGTTAACTCAACTTACTGATCTTTATTTGGATGTTAATAATTTTACTGGAAGTATTCCTCAACAACTTGGAGATATGTCTAGTTTACAAGGTTAGTTTTTTTGTTGACTTTATTTGATTAAAGTTTTAATCTTTTACTTTGTGTAGTTTTCATCTGGGTTTATTGTGTTTTGTACTACAACTTCCTCTTTATTCTTTACTTTATTACCCAACTAATTTCTATACCTGAATTAATGTGCTATTAGATCTTCTTAACTAAACTTAAAGTGCTTTTATTCTTGTAATTTGAATCTTTGTATTCTGTTTACCTCATTAGTGCAGTTCGGATTCGAGTCGGGTATGACCATAAAGGAGTTACAGCTCTGACTTTTAATTTTTAACACCTCAATAATAATTCACAAATTCTCATTTAAGACAGGCACTATCCGGCTTAAGCTTAAGACGGGTCAAATACTTACTAAATCAACCTAATGGTTGCCTAGAAAATTAGAAAAGTTTTGTGACCCGTCTTAAGTTTTAGACGGATGATATCCGT
>JAIUZE010016680.1:0-45563 GCA_022085475.1 Heliosperma pusillum
GCCGGTCTGGAGACCGGCGGCCGGTACCCTGGCTCGCACATCAAGCTAAAACCAAAAATCGCCAAAAACAGGGCATGTGTTCCAGGCCGGTCGATGGGCCGGCGGCCGGTACCCCGGCTCGGAGCACAACACCAACAAACACAACATATCAACACTGATGTATTCCCAGCCGGTCAGGGGACCGGCGGCCGGTCACCCGGCTGGGAACACAACTCCACCCGAGAACAACAACATTCATTCTACCATTTCCAATTCTCATAATTCACTTCTAATAATTATCAACAATCAATATTCATCATCAACAATCATCAACTCACAACAATCATCATCCATAACATGAATCCTAAGCTTTCTAATCGTATTCTAAATACGAATTCTAGCCTATAAAGCATGTAAAACACGTAAATGATATCGAGTAACCCTTCACCGTTACCTTATTGCGTCTTCACTACTCGTCAAGCTCCTCTTCAATTAGGAAATAGTCTTTGTCGGGATCTTGGAGGTCGCCACCTACAAATAGATCATAAAAGATGAATTTACTTCACCTTGAGAAAGACGGAAAGTTTGAAAAGCGAGAAAGACAGTAATTTTATTACCAATACGGATAGAGGATGATGAGAGGGGAAGAATAAGACGAACTTACGTGAATTTGAACAAGAAACGAGCGAGATACGATGATTATAAGATCGGATGAAAATGGAGGCAAGGGTTTTGAGATTTCTTAAGGAAGAAGAAAGTTATATTTGTGTTTGAGTGAGTAATGAATTAGGTTAGGAGAGTATGAGTTGTGTATGGGAAAAAGTCAACAAAGGTCAAAGTTGCCTTAAGACGGGATTCACATGGAATCTCGCGGAAATTCCAAATACGAACTCGGAAATTCTAAATTCGACTCGGAACATTAAATTCTAAATTAAAACTTAAATTCACTGAAAAGTATCCGTAAAATATTTTCATTATAAAAAAATAAGGTACATTTCCGGGTGATACAATCACCCCACCTTTTAAAAAGTTTCGCCCTCGAAACTTGAGGGAAAGAAAAATACCTTACTCGAATAGACTCGGATATTTACTACGCATAGAAGCTTCAGTTTCCCAAGTCTCTTCTTCGACATTAGCACTTCTCCACAAGACTTTCACTAAAGGAACCACTTTACTTCTCAACTTCCTATCCTTACGATCTAGGATGCGGATCGGCCTCTCTTCAAAGGACAAATTCGGTTCAAGCTCGGGCATTTCCTTTTGAAAGACATGCCTTGGATCACTAACATACTTTCTCAATTGAGAAACATGGAATACATCATGAACCTTAGCCAAATTCGGCGGCAAATCCAACTTATAAGCAACGACACCAATCCTTTTCACAATATCAAAGGGTCCAATGTATTTCGGGCTCAATTTACCCTTAACACCAAACCTTTTAACACCCTTCATTGGAGATACCTTCAAGAACACTTTATCTCCAACCTCGAATTCTAATGGCCTTCTTCGGATATCGGCATAAGACTTTTGACGGTCTTGAGCGGCTTTCATTCTATCACGAATGACCTTCACATTATCAAAGGTTTCAACAAGAACATCGGGGCCTAAATCACGATTGTCACTCAATTGATTCCAACATATAGGACTCCGACATTTCCTTCCATAAAGAGCTTCATAAGGAGCCATCTTGATATGATTGCATCTAACTGGTTTTGTAAGAAACTCCACCAACGGTAGACTCGTTTTCCACCAATTAATTGGAAATCACAGAGCACAGCCCTAATCAGTCTTCCTAAACGTCTGCAGATCCTCTCATCTGACCATCGGTAGCGGCATGAAATGCAGTACTCATCAACAACTTACTACCCATGGCTTCTTGCAAAGCTTTCCAAAATCTCGAACAGAATCTCGGATCTCGGTCGGATATAATCTCCTTAGGAACGCCATGATATCTAACAATTTCATCAACATAAGCCATTGCTAAACGATCCAAACTCCAAGTTTCCTTGATCGGAATAAATCTAGCACACTTGGTCAATCGATCAAAAACAACCCAAACGGCATCTTTACCTCCAACGGTCCTCGGCAAAGCCATAACAAAATCCATAGAAATAGATTCCCACTTCCATAGCGGAATATCCAAAGGTTGTAGCAATCCACCGGGCCTCTTGTGTTCAATCTTCACTTGTTGGCAAGTAAGACATCTTCCAACATAAGACACAACATCACCCTTCAAATTCGGCCACCAAAACTGTAGCTTCAAATCTTTGTACATCTTATCACCTCCGGGGTGAATAGAATAAGGGGAAAGGTGAGCTTCATCAAGAACTCGCTTCCTCAAATCAAGAGCATTAGGAACAAATAAACGGCCATGGAAACGAAGAACACCTTCATCATCAAACTTGAAATCTTTAGCTTTACCTTCAAGAAGTTTGGCTTGAATGGACTTGTAGGTAAGATCATCAACTTGGCTTTCACGGATCTCACGGAGAAACACAGGCTCGGCAGTCATAGCACCGACATAAACAAATCCACGCTCCACGAATTCCAAACTCAACTTTCGAAACTCGGCACAAAGATCAACGGGTAATACCCGCATAGCATTTAAAGCATGAGAAGTTTTCCTACTAAGAGCATCTGCAACAACATTAGCCTTCCCTTCATGGTACAACAAATCAAAATCATAATCATTCACCAATTTCAACCATCTTCTTTGTCTCATATTCAACTCTTTTTGAGTAAATATGTACTTCAAACTCTTGTGATCGGTGAAGATACGACAATGAACATCAATTAGGTAATGTTTCCACACTTTCAAAGCATGAACAACAGCGGCTAATTCCAAATCATGAGTAGGATAGTTCACTTCATGAACTCTCAACTGCCTCGAAGCATAAGCCACCACATTCCTATTTTGCATAAGAACACAACACAAACCCATTTTAGAAGCATCACAATAGACATCAAAGTCTACTCCATCTTCAGGCAAAGTCAACACCGGAGCGGTAGTTAACCTCTTCTTTAACTCTTGAAACGCTGCTTCACAAACTTCATTCCATAGGAACTTGGTTTCCTTCTTCAATAACTGAGTCATCGGTCTAGCAAGCTTAGAGAAATCTTTGACAAACCTTCGGTAATAACCAGCTAAACCAAGAAAACTTCGAATCTCTCTAATATCAGTCGGACTCTTCCAATCAACAACGGCCTCAATTTTCGAAGGATCCACCATAACACCTTCTTTAGAAATCACATGCCCAAGAAAGGACACTTTAGGTAACCAAAATTCACACTTGGAGAACTTAGCATACCACTTCTGACGACGTAGAACACCCAAAATAATCCTCAAATGAATAGCATGCTCTTCTTCAGACTTGGAGAAAATAAGAATATCATCAATGAATACCACCACACACTTGTCAAGATACTCACTAAATGTGCGGTTCATTTGATCCATAAAGATAGCGGGAGCATTCGTCAATTCAAAAGGCATCACCTTGAACTCATAATGGCCATACCTCGTACTGAAAGCGGTCTTTGGAATATCAACATCTCGAACGGGAATTTGATGATAACCGGATCTCAAATCAATCTTGGAAAATGTAGAAGCACCCTTTAGTTGATGAAACAAATCTTCAATTCTTGGTAAAGGATACCTATTCTTGATTGTAATCCGATTCAACTCACGATAATCAATACAAAGCCTCATAGAACCGTATTTCTTCTTTACAAAAAGAACGGGAGCACCCCAAGGCGAGGCACTTGGTCGAATAAAACCCTTTTTAATCATATCATCTAGCTGCTTCCTTAATTCTTTCAATTCGGTCAGAGCCATACGGTAAGGAGCTTTGGCTATTGGACCAGAACCAGGAACAAGATCAATATAGAATTCAACATCACGCTCGGGAGGAATCCCGGGCAAATCTTCGGGGAATACATCAACGAATTCTCGAACAATAGGCACATCTTCAATACTTGGCAAAGAGGTATTTGAAGAAGTCACAACACACAAGAATGCTTGGCGACCTTTTCTAACCATACTTACCAACTTCATAGCGGAAATTAAAGACACACCTTTACGGGGATGAGATCCCTTATAGGTTATTCTAACACCTAAAGGACTCTTTAAGAAAATCTTTTGATCACGACACTCTAACCTAGCATGATACATAGCTAACCAATCTATACCTAATATAATATCAAACTCTCCTAGAGGAAACTTAAGGAGATTTGCGGGAAAGATAGAACCCGCAATAGATATTGGAACATTTGGATAAAGGGTAGAACAAGAGATAATATCTCCGGAAGGTAAGGATATGGGAGTATCCTCACTAGATGTAGGCTCGATAGATAATTTATTAGCATAGGTCGATGACACAAAAGACATTGAAGCACCGGTATAAAAAAGAATAAGACACGGTTGCTCTAAGATTGAGAACATACCCGTAATGATCTCTAGATGAGCATCGGCTTCGGCACGGCTCATGACAAAGATGGAACCCTTAGGTTTAGCAGGAGGAGGAGGAGGCAACTTTCGATCGGGGCAATCCTCATAACGATGACCACCCTTTTGACAAAAGTAGCAAATATAGGCTCGGCTGGAGCATGGCACACCAGGATGGTATGGTTGTCTACAACGATTACATTGACGACCTTGAGCTTGAGGAGCATAAGGCCTATGAGCCACATTTGAAGTAGCTCTAGGAATAAAAGGAGCAGGATTCCTTGTATTTGCATTGGAAGGAGGATTGAATCTCCTCTTGTTAGCATAGGAATTAGAGGAAGACGGGATAAATGGCCTCTTCCCATAAACATTCGGCCTAGGAGCATAAGAAGGAGAGGGATTATTCATCAAGGCTTCATCTCTAATAGCCTTCATTGAATTCTCGGCCCACAAGGCATCATCATATAGATCTCCAAAGGACGTAGTACCCCTTCTCACTTTACTCTGAAGAACGGCACACAACTTGTTTCGGTAATAGAACGCTCGGTCCTCATCATCTCGGATTAGTCTTGGAGTAAAATGAGCAAGCTTATTAAACTCCGTAGTAAACTCTTGAGCTGATAAGTTGCCTTGTTTAAAGTCAATGAACTCCTTGAGCCTTTGTTGTTTAAGCTCTTTAGGATAGAATCTACCTTCCACAAGAGCTTTGAAACAAGCCCAGTTAAAGTCCTCTTCAAGAACAACGGTGGCACTTGTGATAGCCCACCAGTTATCAGCTTCCCTCACCAGGAAGTGCTTTGCAATCCTCACCTTGTCCTCTTCGCGGACTTGGTATAAATCGAACTGCTTCTCCATCTCACGGAACCAATCGGATAGCTCCGTAGGGTCCGGTTCTCCACCATATGGTACGATCTTACTTCTTGCTATTTGTCTAGCTACCCAAGCGTAGCCACCTTGATGGTTGTCTTTCCTTCTAGAGGGAACTTGGTTGGCATTAGCTAACGCTGCATCTTGCTGATTTTTCAGCACTTGAGTGAGAGCTTCCATCATAACGTTCTCAGCTAATCGTGGTCTAACCATCTTCATAAGAAACAAAAACAAATTAAGTTACTCCTATCATTTAGCATAAACAAATAGACTACCAAGTAAAATCCTTAACTTCTACCCAACTCTCATTTATTATTTTTAAGGTCAAGTTTGATAAGATTGAGACTCGACAAACAAACCATGCCAAGTCATGCAATGACCATGAATAAACAATCATGTAATCACGCATTCAAATACAACGACACAAAGACGACATCTCTCACGGTAAATGAAACGCACTAGCACCGTGTACATGGTAAGTATGATTAACAGGCATCCACGAGATAAACATTTCCCTGAACGCCATACACGATCACATTTCGTGTATTGTGGACTAATTTCCCTCCGGTAGGACGACGATAATAATACGGTCCTAGTCTAAACCTGGCCAGACTCTCGGAATAACGTGTTCCGATTCGACATGCGATAACGTTTCGCATCCAAGACTCGGTCAATCATAGACGCCGTACCCAAAATTCGGTCCGATAATTCACGAAAGAGGCGGAAAAGAGCACAAGCCTCATAACAAGCGGTACGCTACATGCAAATAACACCACCTCGCAAGTACACAACATTTGACGGCCGGGTCGATCAACGCATAGCGTTCGCCTCCCAACAACGTCGTCGTATGCCCACTAACACATGCAATTAAGCAGTAGGATACCTCCCCGTTCCGACATTCCAGCCTTACGAACGTGGAGTAGCCAAGGGAATGAGAGCACAAAGCACAAGACAAAATAGTGCTCAAACCGTAACATTTGTAAAAACCGACTCAAAGTGGGACATACCAAAAACCGTCACAAAACATGTGATACAAGCGAATGAAATATCATATATCCAAAACATTAATAATATAAGTCACTACGTAAAATTATACGATAAACGAATCATGCGAACTATTATAAATTACGAGTTTTAGAAAATGTAAGAATAAAACACAGCCGTGTTCCAGGCCGGTCTGGAGGCCGGCGGCCGGTACCCCGGCTTGCACATCAAGCTAAAACCAAAAATCACCAAAAACAGGGCATGTGTTCCAGGCTGATCGATGGGCCGGCGGCCGGTACCCCGGCTCGGAGCACAACACCAACAAACACAACATATCAACACTGATGTATTCCCAGCCGGTCAGGGGACCGGCGGCCGGTCACCCGGCTGGGAACACAACTCCACCCGAGAACAACAACATTCATTCTACCATTTCCAATTCTCATAATTCACTTCTAATAATTATCAACAATCAATATTCATCATCAACAATCATCAACTCACAACAATCATCATCCATAACATGAATCCTAAGCTTTCTAATCGTATTCTAAATACGAATTCTAGCATATAAAGTATGTAAAACACGTAAATGATATCGAGTAACCCTTCACCGTTACCTTATTGCGTCTTCACTACTCGTCAAGCTCCTCTTCAATTAGGAAATAGTCTTTGTCAGGATCTTGGAGGTCACCACCTACAAATAGATCATAAAAGATGAATTTACTTCACCTTGAGAAAGACGGAAAGTTTGAAAAGCGAGAAAGACGGTAATTTTGTTACCAATACGGATAGAGGATGATGAGAGGGGAAGAATAAGACGAACTTACGTGAATTTGAACAAGAAACGAGCGAGATACGATGATTATAAGATCGGATGAAAATGGAGGCAAGGGTTTTGAGATTTCTTGAGGAAGAAGAAAGTTTGATTTGTGTTTGAGTGAGTAATGAATTAGGTTAGGAGAGTATGAGTTGTGTATGGGAAAAAGTCAACAAAAGTCAAAGTCGCCTTAAGACGGGATTCACATGGAATCTCGCGGAAATTCCAAATACAAACTCGGAAATTCTAAATTCGACTCGGAACATTAAATTCTATATTAAAACTTAAATTCACTGAAAAGTATCCGTAAAATATTTTCATTATAAAAAAATAGGGTACATTTCCGGTTGTTACAACGTTAGTGATCCATCCCATGTTCTTGAGGTTGATACTATTAAGCTGGATGATGCACTCACTTATGTGGAAGTGCTAAAGAAGATACTAGATCTGGGGAGACGACCTTGCTAAAAGTATTATGGTCTAACCATAATGTGGAATAGGCCACGTGTGAGGCCGAGGAATCTATGAAGGAGCGGTATACGCATCTCTTTGATCAGGTATGTTTGGTTACATGGACGTAACCTTATTCTTTTAAGGGGGGTAGGACATGATCGCTGTAGTATTTTGTGTTTGTGGTTTTAGTTGGTGTTAGTACGATGGTTGCGATAGTTTGTCATTAGTAGTGGTTGTGTTGTGTAGGGTCGTGTTGTAAATCATAGTAGAGGCTTGGTGTCGTTTTGTGCGGTTATTAAGATGCGAACTTCGAGACGAAGTTCGTTCTTAAGGAGGGAAGACTGTAATACTCCGTATTCAGCTACCATGGTACTCGGTCGAGTAAGAGTTACTCGACCGATTAGTTGAGTCTGGCGCTTAGGAATGCTTCTGCCTAAGTGGCACTCGGCCGATTAGGGGAAGTACGTGACTGAGTGCAGTGTACTAGACCGAGTGGCTTGTGCAGTCGACCGAGAGCAGCGGTCTATCAGTTGTTTTGAGCGGTTTTGGATTAAGATGATTAAGGGTTATAAATATATTCCGTCAGTTTCTTAAAACATTTTATCAGCCCTTATCACTCTCTAAACACCCTTAATCAATCTAAATCCATTTCCAAGCTTGAAGATTATGTCTTTGCTACTCCGTCTTGTTCATGCGTGATAAAGGTAAAGGTTAAGTCGTTTCCCCTTAATAAAAATAAACCTAAATTAATGCAAACTAATAGTCAGTGGTAAATAGGGTATCCAATCCACATGGAGGTGGTAAAAGTCTATTTGGTAATAACTAAGTCCGTCTTAAAGGTAACCATTTCTTGTAGTTTGGTTTGGTAAAGTATAAGTAATTTCAATCAAGTAAAGATGAACTCAATAAGATTAAAAGGTCTAGGGACCAGGTTCACTAGAATGTTATCCGGGGAATGAATTTAATCAATTAAAAGCTCAATCTAATTGCCTAAGGTCATAAGATCGGTCGACTAAATTATGCCCTTTAAATCTAAGTCTAATATGCGGTCGTGATCATTCAACTTATTATTTTCGATTGCGTAGCCTATATTAGTCTTAGCCCAGTCGGTGAAAATCTTAATATTCGATACTAGTTAATTAATTCTGGCCAAAATCAATCTACTAGAATTAAAACAACAATCAAAAGACAACCTTATGATTTAACTAAAAATTAATCAATAAATCCCCCTTCTAACATCCTAGATCCCCTTTAACCCTAGATTAAAGGATTAGCTACTCATGATATCTAAACTAACAACAATCATATTAATAAAGGGAAACATAACTAATAACATAAAGGTTATTATTAACAAAGCAATTGATGAACAAGAACTTGAAGTAATAATAACAAGAGTAGAAGAAATACAATTACTAAATTCAAAGGTTTGATGAACTAAAGAAATAAACTTGTAGATCTTGAATAATATGTGTAGCAAACTATTTACAAGAGTTTTTAGGAGTTTCTAAACTAAATTAAGTGTATCCTAATTATGAAAGGCAAGATTTATATTTATACTAAAACTATAATTAACTAAAAAAGAATTTAGGAAACTCGTAAGTCGTCAGGTATTGGGTTGCTCGATCGAGCAAAGGTCAATCTGCTCGATCGAGTCGGGTTCTCAGCTTCGCGCAGTAAATTTCAAACAACTGCGATTTTGTTGTTACTTATTGTAATTTGACGTGTGACCTATCATTGGAAAGCTAATAGGAAGATCTTTGTTTTTCCATGTGAATCACCTAGATAGGAGTTGTAGAACTCAAGATATTCAAGTTTGAATTTGACACTTTTGAAAGCAACCGTTCTTTCTTCTCATGTCACATGTGTTTGGTCTTTCCAACTAATTTCTTTGACCTTCCTTCTTGTTTCTTTATTGGTCTCCATGTCAAATATAAACTCTCCCAATGATGAGTCCATTTCGCTTTGCAAGGTATGCAATGCATCCAATTCGATCTGAATCTACACAATAGCACACAAATACGGGAGTATCGACATTGTAACATATAACGACATCCAATCATATAATTAAGCATAAAACCATCACAAAAGTGACTAAGAGAAGGCATAAACATGTATATAATTATGGCTCATCAAACTCCCTTAAACCATCTGGATCTTTGCTTGTCCTCAAGCAAAGTACTAATCACAATACAAACACAACCATACAAATGGTGAATGGATAACTCAAAGCTAATGTTAATGCATATACAAATCTTAAGCTATCCATATCTAACAAAGTAATGACCAGGTTGTACCAATGAAACAAATTCAAAGGCATGGGCAATCGAAAACACGGCTCAAATCACGAGATTTTACATGATACTCGACAAAACCAATTACCTTTCGATCTTGCAAGACAAATTAGTCGGATTCTCGCGGATTTAACTCATTCACTCATAAGTGTTTGAAGGGTGAGTTTTTTAAAGATAGAAAGAAATAGAAACACTCACTCAACTAATGAAACTTGCATGCATTCTAATGTTATAATAATTTCCACAACTAATACGCATTCACAATAAAAGACCATAGTACATGTATCAAGGACAATTAAGGAGGCTAATGGGTTAAGGTATAGAAGTGGGTTGTGCCAAATCATGTATGGGAATGTGGGGCTAAGACCAGTAGTCACAACGGCACTTACCAAACCAATTCTACAATATTAACCACAAACTAATACCTAACTAGAGAAATCATCTTAAGCTTTGACAACACAAGAGAGATGTCGACAGTACTCTCTAAATATGCATTAGACTCTTGTAAATTCTCTTTCATTATCACTTGAACAAATCAAATGAAGCAACTTATTTTCTATCTTTTTTTTCCTCTTTTTTTCCGATTTTTTTTTGTTTTTTGTTTTTCTTCCTTTTTTGTTTTTCTTTTTGCTTCATACAACTTTTTCTCAACATAGGAAATAATACACAATTGCTAACAAAAACTTACTAAACCGAATGACATTTCGAAGTCTCGACCCCAACCATAGTAGACAAGTAGACATGAAAGCAGGCAACTGCGACTGTCCCGATAAGGTAGGCAAATTCTAGGAATGTTGCCATTAAAAAGGATGTAAAACAGGCTACAAAGGCTCAAACGGGCTAAACATAAAAAACTGAATAATAAGGGTATGGAATCAAGTCTTTTTGGCTATGTGAGGCTTATTTGAACAAAACGGATTTCCTTTCGACATGTACTTTAACAAAAGAACGCGTAAAAGCATCAATAAATTAATGTCACACTTATGCATTTTGAAATTACACATTACATAAGGAGTACCACACTCAAGCCTAATTAGCAGTGAGACCAGTTTATTAATTTTCTTGGCCTAGGAAGCTCTAAAGACCTCAGAAATATAAGTGTGGTTTACCAACATAATTTGTCAAATCTAATTAGGAAAATGCATATCAAATACGGTCAATACTTGATCATTGAGCTTTGTTTTCAAGATAACATGTCAAAACAATATACATAGATGACTTAAATGAGATTCAAATGCAAAAACAATGCAAATTATCATCATTGTTATTCAATTTCACCAAGACTCGACTAATAAAATAAATAACATGTTTTTGGATTTTATAAATTTTAATTTTTATTGATTTTTTTTAAAACACACAATGCATAAAAGCACATAATACATAAATAAACACACAACATAAATAAAGATTCTCCCCAAATCCTAAATGTCACAGTGTCCTCAATGTGACGCTAGCAGCACAACAATCACACATAAATCCAACAACAGGCTATAGGACACTACTAACAAGAGAAAAGAGGAAATAAGGAACTAAAAGATAATACAATATAAAGAAAGTACAAGGAGAGATAGTACCGGATGTATAAAAACAGCTCCCCTCCTAAATCAGCTGTAAAGTGGGGGATGTAGTGACCAGCTGTTACTACTGCTCATCTTCATCATCATCATCATCATCAGCCGCCTCCTCAAATTATCCATATACTTATAACGAAAGTGCACAAAGATCTCAACAACTTATCAAACTCACTAGCACAAATGATAAGTGTTAATTTGTATGATTTTACCCCCTCATTTTAGCTCGATTTGATATGGTTTATCCACTTTAAGAAGTGGTTTTATGAGCTAATCTCTCCTTTGCAGTATTTCTCGTGCTTTAATGTCATTTGTAGGAATTGAGTCGTTTCTACTTCAAATCCCGTCATTTGAAGGAAATATGAGCAAGGAGAAGCTAAGAAGGACGATTACGTGAGGTTAAGATGGCGTGCTATAAAGATCTAGAGGTTCCGAGTCAAAGGGAACAAGCTTCAAGTCATTCCGAGCTCATATGCACAAGTTGCGACGGTTTTGCTATTCGTCGACGAAAGTTACGTCCCCGTTCGGATCTAAAGTCAATGGGGTCAAGACAAATCACGTCAAATGTAACACCCACAAATGTACCCTATTTTAAATAGTAAAAATATTTTACGGATACTTTTTAGCGAATTTTAGTTTTAATTTGGAATTTAATTTTCCGACTCGAATTTAGAATTTCCGAGTTCGTATTCGGATTTTACGCGAGATTTCATGAGAATCCCGTCTTAAGTCGTCTTTGACTTTTCTTGACTTTTTCCACTCACTCTCTTCATATACTCCCTTTAACCTAATTTTTCCTCACAACTCAAACACTTCCTTCTTCTCTAAGAAACCCAAAACCCCATCAAAACCTAGCTTCCATAATCATCCAATCTTAGAATCGTCATAACTCGCTCATTTCGCGCTCAAATTCACGTAAGTTCGTCTTATTCTTCCCCTCTTATCTTCCTCTATCCGTATTGGTAATAAAATTACCGTCTTTCTCGCTTTTTAAATTATCCGTCTTTCTCAAGGTGAATTATATTCATCTTTTGTTATCTAATTGTAGGTGGAGACTTTCTAGAAATCGATTAAAGACGCAAAAAGGTAACGGTGAAGGGTTACTCGATATCATTTACGTGTTTTAATGTGTTTTCTATGTTAGTAATCGTATTTGGAATAGGATTAATATTCATAGAACTTGTGCTGTTGATGATGAGTGTTGTTTGTTGATGATTGTTGATGATAATTAATGATTATTGATAGTTGATAGTAGTTATTTATGATAATTGAAAATGGATGATAGAAGACTTGTTGTTCTCGGGTGAATGGGTTCCCAGCCGGGTACCCGGCCGCCGGTCCAACTGACCGGCTGGGACTCACGGCACCGACCCATTTTCGTAAAATGATCATATCTTTTTTGTTACTTGCTTGTTTTGGGCTTGTGACCTATCGTTGGAACCGTAAGAGGATAAGCTATCACCTCAACTTGGAATTTCTGCATTTGCATATCTAGAACTCTAGTTATGACCGTTTGAAGTGGACCCTTGTTTTAGTTAGTTTCCAAACTTGTTGTTGTGATGTTTCTTATTTACTATGCTTCTTAAACTTGGTCTAATGCTTATGTAATCATGTATTGTTTCATGTTTATCAATGTTACATTTATATCATGCTTATATCACTTTCCCCTTTGTTTTTCTCATGATCCTTTGGTCCCAGCCGGGTAGCCGGCAGCCGGTCCCCTTGACCGGCTGGGACACCCTGTATTTTCAATTTGGTTTTCATATGATGATTGGCCTTAGCCGGGTGACCGGCAGCCGGTCCACCTGACCGGCTGGCACCTGCTGGACTTTGTTTGTATTTCTTGTTTACGATTTAATTTATAATAGTTTGCATGGTTCCTTCATCGTATAAATTTACGTAGTGACTTATAATATTAATGTTTCGAATATATGATATTTCATTCGCTTGTATCACTTGTTTTGTGACGGTTTTTGGTATGTCCCCTTTTGAGTCGGTTTTTACAAATGATACGGTTTGAGCACTATTTTGTTATGTGCTTTTTACTCTCATTCCCTTGGCTACCTCCACGTTCGTAAGGCTGGAATGTCGGAACGGGGATGTATCCTACTGCTTAATTGCATGTGTTAGTGGGCATACGACGACGTTGTTGGGAGGCAAACGCTATGCGTTGATCGACCCGGCCGTCAAATGTTGTGTACTTGCGAGGATGTGTTATTTGCATGTAGCGTACGCTTGTTATGAGGCTTGTGCTCTTTTCCGCCTCTTTCGTGAATTGATCTACCGAATTTGGGGTACTCGGCGTCTATGATTGACCGAGTCTTGGATGCGAAACGTTATCGCATGTCGAATCGGAAAACGTGATTCCGAGAGTCTGGCCAGGTTTAGACTAGGACCGTATTGTTATCGTCGTGCTACCAGGAGGAAATTAGTCTACATATACGAAATTTAGCATCGTGTATGCGTTCAGGGAAATGTTATATCCCGTGGATGCCTTTTAATCATACTTGCCATGTACACGGTGCTAGTGCGTTTCATTTACCGTGAGAGATGTCTTCATTGTGTCGGTATGTTTGGATGAATGATTATATGATTGATCATTGGATGACTTGGCATGGTTTGTTTGTCGAGTCTCAATCTTATCAAACTTATACCGCTATCGGTGAGATGCAAGCCCTAGTGAGCGTATTCGGTTGCCTAAGAGTGTCTTCCCCGAGTCTTTGTATAACATGATGGATTCGGATTTGTACTCCATATGCTCTTATCATTATATATTGAATTGCCTATCTATCCTTATCGTATTTCACATGTATATCTATATATGCATGCTTCTACTTTTGTATTTCCTTTTATGTACGTTTAATGTGATATGGCTGGGAGAACCCGGAGTTACTCCCCACTGACTGTGGCGTTCATGTTTTTCATGGATGACCAGGTTGCTTGATTGGATGGCTTTTTGCTTGTGGTATTTTGGGTTCGGGTGTGAGCTAGCGGGCGTTGTCCCTGGATGAAACACCTCTAGACGTTCATTAGCTAGATGCTAAATAACTTTGTCTTTTGTTAATATTTTGAGAGACTACGTCTCTTGTAGTATTTTATATTTGGTTTGTAATTACTGACTTTCCTCGTATTTCTATCTTGCATGTATAAAGGTTTTTAAAATACCGTATTTTCCGCTTTATAAATCACATGCTTGTTATGTTTTATTTCCGCATTCGCGAGGGTTGTCACAGCTATACCGTTTGTGTTTGGGTGCTCATTTGGGATATTGTTCAAGTTATGTCAAAGTGATCTTGATTTGACGGAATTACTGATTGTCGTGCCGAAGAAAAAGAAAAAGAAAAAAAAAAGAGTTCAAAGAAAAAAAAAATGAGAAAAAAAAAATGAAAAGGAAAAGAAATGAAAAAAAAAATGATGTTGAATATGAAAGAATGAAAAGAAAGAAAGAAGCATTTATTGAAAAGAAAAAAAATGGTTTATGAAAAGAAGAAGAAGTTGTGAGTGTTATTTCCATGATCCGAAATTCAAAAAGTTGGGAAATTCACTCTTGTGTTGCCATGAGTATAAGCCAATTTGCTATTTTTGGCTTAGTTTTGTTTTCTTGGGAATGGTTCCGAGTTTTGATTGAGCATCCTTGCATAATTGGTATGTTGCTAGCTTGACCTTAGCTCCACATTACCATAATTCATTTGTCCACTTTTTTACCCATCTCCCATAGCCTTCTTCTTGCTTTTGGCTTCTTTCTATGCTTTTCATGATTGTTTTGACTTGTAGTTTTGGAATGTTTACCATATTAGATTGCGGGCGCATTCTCCTGAGTCGTAGATAGGAGAGTGCCACTCAAATATAAAATAATATTTCCTTGATTTATATAAAAATTTGAGTGTTGAGTGCACCGTGAGAGTCCATTGTCAAAAGATCATGCAAGAGCCGAAAAGTCTATTTGATGTTCCTTATGCTGCGCCGTTATGTAAATCTCAACCATGTTTTGCATTTTCCCTATGCCCACATTGTTTCGGGATGTGTTTCATTGTGCTCTATAAGCTACTTGATAGGATTTGCATTTGGTTGGATTGATTGTTGCTCGTCGCCCTAGTCCTTGTCATGTTTGTTATTGTATGCTTGCTTGAGGACAAGCGAGGGTTTAGCTTGGGGGAGTTTGATAAGTGAATATTTGCATGATTTTAACTCCCAATTTAGCTCGGTTTTGTATGTCATTTGTCCTTTGTTAAGCCATTTTCGGAGCTAATATCGTCTTCTAGGCCAATTCCTATGTTCTAATCTCTTTTGTAGGGAAAGTGACGTTTCTATGCCCTTTTTCTATATTCCCGAGCATTTGCCTAGAACCCGACGATTTGAAGAAGCAAGCTTGACCAAGTCAAAGGCATTTCAAGAAGGTTCACTTATTCAAAAGAAAGAAGAAGCAAAGACGATTTCGCAGTTGTCAGAAGATCGATCAGTTAGGCGAAGAAATCATCATTTTACATCAAACCCTATCAACAAACCCGACTCAAAAGGTCAAGGGGGATAATGAAAGTCAAGTCATAGGCCAAGGGAGATGAAAAGAAAGTCAAAGCATCCATATTACTACATACCCGATCGAGTAAGTAGTGTACCCGATCGGGTAAGTAGTGTACCCGATCGGGTATGTTTGCTGATCCGAGCTTTTGCTTCGACTTCCTTTATTTTGTCCTATATGTTTAATGTATGACCCCTTCCCCACGAAACCTACTGCTATATAAGACTGCCTCAGCCACCACATCTCAACACACTTCTCTACACACAATTAGAAACCCTACTTTTCTTTTTACATTACATAACAACCCTAGATTAGAATTAGAAAACCCTAGCCTCCAATTTACATTTTTAGCGTCTTTAGTTTAGTTTTTTCTTTCTTTCTCCATTTTCTAGTTTTAGTTTTAGATCTAGTTTTCTCTAGTCTAGTTTAGTTCTAAGTTTCCTTCAATTGTTATTGTTCTACTTGTAATTGGAATTCTAGTTTCCAGGTTTGCATTTTCCTATTCAAGTTCCTATTCCATTTCAATCTTTGCTCATCCTTTCCGGTAATCCTTATTCTTTTTTTTACATTATAGTTTCATTTTCTTTTAGTATTTCCTTTATCATGTTTACCATTCTTAGTTTTATAATCTTAGTTTCCCTTTCATTGTTAATCATGCATAAGTAATCTTTGTTCTAGGGGAAGGGTTAACATGTCTAATTAATTTATAAGTATAAATTGATTCCGGGTAGAATTGTTTTAGTTGTCTCTATTTCTTGTTTGATTCTCATGATAAACTTTGATTTAAGGCCTTAATCAATTGTTTATACTTGTCAAATTCCGTCTCAAGGGCGAGAGTCGAGATGAAAATTAAAGGACTGGCAAGAATAGTTTAATGACCTAGCAAGGGTGAAAAGACGTTAGGACCCGTTAAAAAGTCGGTATGAATCCGAAAGGAATATACCATTTAAGGACTTGGACAACTATGATTTTTCTAAACCCGTAATCAACTTTGCTTTTAAATTGATTAGCATGTGAACCCCGATCCCTAGATTTTTTTCTTTATTGTATTGTTATCAATTTTATTATAGCATTTATTAATTAGTGACAAACATTTGCCAATCGTACAAGATAGAGTTCTAACCATAACTATTCACAAGTATCTCCCGTCTCCCCGAGATCGACCCCTTACTTCCCTAACTACATTAATTTGTTGTTAGCCTAGTTTGGGTTATTTATCTTTGATTAGGGTATGCGACAACCCTGTCAGCAACCCCCAAAGAAAACTGCTCAAACAATGCCATTTCAGGAAAGGGACAACCTTACTTTTCATTTGCTTTTTCTGAAGTAGTTGCAGTCTGTTTTGCTCGTCTTACTAGTAGACTTTTTTTATCTTATTTGTTGTTATTTCAAGGTTCATTTTAAGCCCTTAGATGTAGCCTCATGTTGTATGGCGGAGATCTTTTGTAATGCTCTATATAAAGAGCCTTTTGCTTTGTAAGAAACTAAGAATTGAATGAATGAAAACCAGAGTTTCTACTCTTCTTTATGTTAACCTGTGCTAGTCTTGGTTAGCTCAAAACCTTTAACAAACTTGTGCTAGTCTTAGTTTGTTGGCCTAAGTTAGAGTCATTCACTTGTGCTTGTCTTAGTGAGTGAGTTTGGCTTAGGAATCACTGCATTTAGAGCTACCTGTGCTTGTCTTGGTAGCCCTGAAAACATGGTTGTTTATCTTGTATTTGTCTTTGTGTTGTGTGTCTTCTATTCTTGTCTTAACCCCTAGTTTGGTGTATCAGATTCGATCCTGACAAAGTCTTCCGTATATCAAGTTTCGCAAATTCCTTTCAATATTATGTTTCCCCAACGAGGGTTCGCCTGAGGACAGACACGGGCAGATTCTCACATATGACGGCTGGCGAGCTTCATTACGCACCTTGTTCAAATGGCTGGCGAGCCTCAAGATGCAACCCCACTCGGCGGCTGGCGAGCCTCACATCGCACCTTATTCCAAATAAGCATATGCCTCATGTATGACTCCTTCTTATGGATAGAGAGCTTTTATACGTAGTCTAACAGACTTTAAACGACCCTCCCTAATGGTCGACAGACATTAAAATGTACCCGACGACAGGTCCTTGGTTCAGCCGCTTTGAGCAGCCTCGCGTCGCCGTAGTCGTCAGGTTGTAACCTTCGATTGACCTGATGGCTATACTTTTAATTTTGCCTTGTCCAAGCCTCAGTCAAAGTGGGGGCTCTGAAGATACCTTAGTACTACACCTTTCGCCAACCACCTAGTTATGATTGAGCCGCATGTTTGGTACGCGAAACGATTTATGACAATTCGTAAGTTTATCGTCAAATGATAGCTCAAAAACTAGTGTCTACCCCTTGGTCGTCATAAACGCAGAGGTACGGTCGTTTTGACAGTCATTAGAGTTCATTTGGAGTCCGGGTCGAAAACTGCTTCATTTTCTAGAAACCGTTTTAAAACTCTGAGTCGGAACGCGCGGAATATTCTTGATATTTTATTAATATTTTCAAATTCTATCCTTTTTAATAAAATATTATCTCGTATATTATTAAAACGAAAGTGTAGATCTACCACAATTCCGTAATAAAAACGTGGAAATCTTCCTTCCGCAAAAGGAAACCTCTGGGGAAATGATGCAGAAGGTGTTGCGCCTCTTCGAAGGATCGAAGTTCCTGTTGCGCCTCTTCCCCACCATGTTTTCTCCGTTTTCAGATAAGTTTGTGCTGTTCCCAAACTCTTCGTATTTTAGGCTATAAAAGGAGAACTTCGTTCTCACTTTTAAAGCACTCGAGTGTTCTGCCCCTTCTCTTCTCTCTTTGCATTCTAGACCTTTCTCTAAGCTATCGACATCTACGTGCTTGATCAATCGACCACGTAAGCTGAGATCCTTCTAGGTACCCATCAAGTTTGCATTGACCGACCAATTTGACCACTACACAATCAATCAATTAATCAATCAATTTAGTCCTTTAACAAGGGCTCTTTTTGCATACGTTCGAGTCGAGCTATCGCTATAAAGTTAACTTAGTTAATCTCGTTTCGTCAACATGTAAGTCTGAGGGAGTAAGTCCCATTTTTTATTTTGTATTATTTATATATTTATTAATGTAAGATTCACGTTAGAAACAGATTCAAAATCGATTTCAAATCAAAACCCTTTTCATAAAACCTTTTCAGTAGTGATCAGACGTCGAGAAAAAACGCAGAAGGATCTGCGCCTCTTCAAAGAGTCGCAGCATCTGCTCCTACTTCTTCTCTTCTTCTTCTTCCTCTGGTTTCTACGTCTTTATTTTCCTTTTCTTATTTTATTCCTTTCCTTTTTTATAATCTTTCGTAAAACGTTTTGTTCTTAACTTAGATCCCTAATAGTTCAATATTAGCGGGTTTTCATCTTTGAATCAAATTTGGGTTTTAGAGGTTTGATTCGTTCATATATAATCTCTAGATTCATTGTTGATATAAAATTGAAGTAATTAATATGTTAAATCATTTCTATTCGAGTCATAGTTCAATAATCTATCGTAAGTATACAAAACAACACTAATTGCTCGCGATTCTGACTTCACAGTCAGAATTCAACTCAAGAAAAGATGCAACAAGTGATGCGCTTCTTTCAGAGGACGCAGCTGTTGCTGCGCCTGTTCTGGGTTGATTTATGTCCCCGAACTTTTGTTTTCGCCTTGACGTATCTTTAATTATGTAATTAATTAACTATTAATCGTATTATCGCTCCTAATATGGCTTTTAGTTTTTCAAACATTTTCCTTTTCTTCAAATCTCCGTTTTGAGTGTATTTCTGACGTGCATCTCGTAATCCATATTAAACTCGTTAAGTCATTATAACTGTATGGTTCTCGCTTTTTTCTCATACATAATTAACCTTAAACTCCCAATTTTGACATGGTTGAGTGTTAATTACATATTCACCGACATAGTCTAATTCATATGTTAGGATTAAAATGTTGAATGTTGCATTGCATGTATATAATCGATAACATATCAAATACGAACGATTTCCTTAATCATTAGTAGAGGCCGCTATCGAGGTGGGCGGGATTAGGTGTTCGATTAAAGAGCTTCCTAATACGTACCCTCACCCCTTACTCCAGATCTCTGTGAACATCCGTGTTCATTTGCATCTACGAGAGTCATTCTAGACATATAATGCTAAGGGTAACAAGCTCTTAGTGTTTATGTCATTACTTTGTGTCTTGACATGGCATAAAGTATTCGAACAGTTCCAATTTTCCATAAAAAAATAGTGGCGACTCCACAAATGCATATTTCTACGTTTGTCCATCCAAGTGCGCCCTTCTGTGATTCACCGTGTACCACAGTTCGGCAAGGATCACCAATCCGTGTATTAAAAGTATCTAGACTTATGATTCGTACGACATAGAAGCGTGATATGCCCATTGTATTGGGAGCAATGTTGTGATACATATATCATACTATGCGTGTTTTGTCTACCATTAGGAGTAACAAATGATTCCCTAATCTTTTAGTGTGTGACCCCTTTTGGACTTGTGTATCCTATTTTGGTACGAAACCTTTTGACTTGGAGCTGTGAGATGAAATTGAAATTTAATGTTGCTACTTTATCGTGATTTCGGAGAATCATAAAGTCGTTGGTTCAACGGGTCATGTTAGAAAAGCAGTCAAGTTGAGATTGATTTTTATTAGTGTCTAAGGAATGGTCAATTGAACTACACCATGTTAAGCCCGGCTGGCGGTTATATTGTGTACATAACTACGTAACATGTTATGGCATAAAGGGAGATTTTATCCTACAGTGTTGCTTGAATGATCTAGCAATCGTTATTCTAAAAGTGTTATGTTAGTTTGATGGTGACTTAATATAGGAGTACTTGTTACATATTGGTCGCACACCCCATTCTGTTGTACGATATGTAATTGTTAGTTTTATTGAATTGTGTTATGATTAGCTTGGTTGTGTGACCAAGTGGGAGAGTTGACTCAGTTATTGGCCGAGTGGGAGTATTAAAATTTTGAACGGCCAATTATGTATTAGTTGTTACAAATCTGATTAGCCATATGATCACCATTATGACGGAGATCATGGCTGAAGTAATGACTGAGATAATGGAGCCATTAAATGTGTTTAATAGTCATCATCTCCATTAAATCTCTTCTTGTAACTGTCACATTCTGACAGTATAACAAGAAGATTGATCTAATGCTAAGATTAGCTAATGCACATACAAACACCAATCTCATCAAAGCCACCATTCTATCGAACCTTTTGGAATTTGGGGTGTGACTATATCCGATGACTCTAGTAGCCACTGGAATCAGTTTCGGTCTCGGTTTCAATTTCGTGGACAGAAAGTGGCACGTCGATCATGGTACCTATTCCGCTATTAAGGTACGCATATTTCCAACAATTAAGAAGTGTAAATAGACATGGTTTTTGGTCAGATTTTTCTTAAAAGCCACATAATTCACATGCACTTGAGATATTATATATCAATAAGTATAATATGTTGAAACTAATGTTCAACCGCAATTCGAAAATGACCCGTCCCGATAAAAACTCTTATATTTAAGGTCTAAGACTCGTTCAACTTATGACACGACCCATACATAGTATTAGACGATGTCCATATTCATTGTATCTACCATGTAATATTGTTTCCTATGATTATGTAAATGCTTCCTAAATTATAGGATAGTTAGTATTGATTTTCTTATTATTAGCTTATTATTATGATTTCCAGTAGCTAAGTTTCTTGTACTATTTAACTTGTACGTAGAACTCAACAATATTTAAGGGATTGAAATCTTTTATGGTATCAGACAACTTCAAGATCCTATAATCTATTCATCTTCTACCTCTCTTCTTCTTCCAAAACCAAATCCGCTCCGTTTCATCCCGCATACTCTATCTCCAATATTAGAAATATGCCTCCACCATCGGATTCCAATACCGCAATCTGGTAACTCCATATTCATTTATCACGGCGGTACTAACGTGGCCTATACTTTGATATATCCCCACTACCTCTACCGATGATCTTCGGGTTGCAATCATGGACCGGCTTTGCTATGACTGACCTCGGCCCGTTAAATTATTTTCTTCGTATCTCGACTATACGACACAAACAAGGCCTCTTCCTTCACTAGAATAAATATGCGGAGGAAATTATAGTTCGTGCCAAAATGACTTCGTGTAAACTCGGACAAATGTCGGTCGACACAAACTCCAAGCTTAGCGCCTCTTCTACTCCCCCTGTTTCTGACCCGTCGCTATACAGGAGCTTAGTAGGTTCCCTACAATATTGTTAGGTTCTTTAACCTACTTATTAGACTAATCTAATAACAAACTAATTAACTTGTTGATATTGTGATTCAAGATCTAGGACATGCAAACAAAAAACCAACAAAGATAAGGAGAAAAATATTTTTCCTTACATTGAAGATAGGACGATTTTGGGCAAAAGGTAGGACTCCTTCCTACTCTTGTTCTTGAGCTATATAGATAAGGGGATGATCTTTCACAAGTTCTAAGTATAGAAGCACTCCTCTAGATTGCACATAGACTATCCCTTATCTCCACTAATATTATTATACTGGATAATATGAGTAAACCCTTAATAATATATCTAAAATAATTATTACTACACTTAGTAATATTATGACGATATTAGAAATATTATGAACTTACTTTAACATAAACTTCTTAAGCTTTTGTGAGATGTAAGATGTGAATAACTTGTACTAATTCAAAATAAGATAACAAGTAGTAAAATAAGAAGAGAATCATCTCCTTTTATTCACAATGGGAACCGGCCACAATGCATGGGGGAGGGTGAGTGGTTTCTTTTTGTCTTTACAATGTTGTAGCATAGGGTCTAGGTTTTAGGCTTGCAATCATGTTGTCTTATCTTAATTAGAACATCAATTAATACCTAAAGACCTACCCTAAACCCCAAAACCGGCACCCCCATATAATATGGGTGTCCATCTTATCTTTTGTAATTTACCATATGTCATATGTGTGACATGTGACATGCTATATGCAATTATGCATATAAATGTATATTTAACTAAGTTAAATATACTTTTATAACAAATAAATTACACTTAACATTTTAAGTAATAATTCATAATTACATTTATTTAAAATGGGTCATCTCATATTTAGTTAATATCATCTACAGCTAATTGTAATTATAATTAACCAATTATTCTTATCTCAAATGTTTCACAAACATTAATCAATCTAAGTAATATAACGATTTAATTACTAAATTGAATCTTATTTAATCGTATTACAATAAGATATAATTATCACTTATAATTTAAACTTTTGTTCAATTTAAGAAATTAATTAATCTGTCACGATATACGTTTAATTAACTTTATTGATTAGGGCATCGTCCTTTCGGTGTGACCTCAAGGGATCAACTGATCACCGTCGTCAAACGACAGTAATGTCAAACTCTAGTCAGCCAATCGTTACCGATAAGTGTGGACCAGTTGACTGTATATTTAGGATTAATTAACCACAATAATCCATACAATTATGCGTCTTCTCATAGTACTCCAACCTTCATTTTAACCCACAATAAACCACATTATCACGCTCCCTTCTTGTAATAGACTATTATAACTGGCTACATGTTTACCCGGTTAACTGACTCCCTTAATTCACCCTTAATTACAATTTCACAAGCTTAGTAAACAAACCATTCTCCCTCATCCTATCACCACCACCACAACAACCCACGGCCACCTATACGCAGTTCACGGCCCCTCTACATCTACTCCGACAACCATAATAACACCACCCCACAACCACCCATAACCGAAATTAAAATTTCCCCCAAATTGAAATGACGATCCATGGTTTCGAAAATTGAAATTGGAATGGTGGCAAGGTGGTTCAAGATTCAAGGAGCAAGGCAGTTCAAGGCGTGAATGGTGCTCGATTGTTGAAGATGGTGTCTGGTTGGTGTTGATGAATATGCTATGAGGTAAGTTTGATGATGGTGCGGATCGGATACGAGCGGCTTGGCTCTTTGATCTGAGGACTGTGAGTGTTGCTTGAGCAGAAGTGGAGGAGTGACCATTGTGGACGAATTGATAAGCTTTGTTGTCGGGTTGTGGGGGATGAGCTGGTGGGTTACAAAGCTGGAGGCGGTGTATAGATGACGTTGGATGGTTGTCGTGGCAGTCGAGATAGATAGTTTGAAGGTGTGAGAATATAATTAAATAATGGAACCAAGTTTGGTTTAAGGTGGGTGATGGTTGTGGGATATGGTGGTGGATTGGTGGTAGTATGATGGTGTTAATAAAGGATTTTAACCGGAGTAAGCAGGTTAAAGATTAGGTAAGTATACTACGAGAATATGGGAACAATAATACTACTCCTAATCACTCATTTCTTCCCCTTTCCCTTTTACTCAAAAATTAAGGAAATAAATTTGGATCACACAAAACACACTACCCCACATACAAATGAATTTAGATCACACAAAACACACAATCCCACATCCAAAAAGGGAAAGAGGGAAGAAAACCCGACTTACCCAATAAGGAAAGAGGGAAGAAATGACCGACTAGGAGGGAGTATGATTTATTGTAGATTAAAATGAAGTTTGGAGTATTATTAGAAGACACCCAATAGTATGGATAATTGTTGTTAATTAATCCTAATATTTATCATCCTTGTTTATTCTTCTTATTGAGGTTTAATTAAGTGATCACACTATTGTTGAGTACACATACTCCAAAAATACTTGACCTTCACTCGTCCCGACAACTCCTATGTGGTGCAACAAATTTGTTTATTTATGCACAATTCTCGCGATGCTCACTTTGGTGCCCTAAACGCATAATTCGGTATTTACAATGCACAACTCATTATGGCCTAGACATCACCTTATCTTCAACCTATACCTTAACAGGATAGAGTAACGCCGATTGGGGAGGGTGCCGTGACACCCGCAGGTCCACATCCGGCTACTGCATTTATATCGGTGATAATTTGATCTCCTAGTCCTTTAAATGACAATCAACAATTTCTCGCTCAAGTGCGGAATCCGAATACCTTGATGTGACCAATTGTGGCCAAATATTGTTGGCTACGCAACCTGTTACTAGAACTTCAATGGCTTCCTCGCAAAGCCACTTTCATTTACTGTGACAACATCTCTGTTATTTACCTATCGGGGAATTCTGTCAATCACCAGCGCACAAAACACACCGAACTCGACATCCACTTCGTACGAGAAAAAGTCGTGCTAGGTCAAGTCCAAGTCTGTTATGTCCCTTGACGCTACCAATATGCAGATATTTTTACAAAGGGCTTACCAAAAGTTCTCTTTGACGATTTCCGCTCCAATCTCAGCATCCGACATCCTCCCGCTGCGACTAAGGGGGTATTAAATCATGTGCATATTCATTGTATCTACCATATAATATTGTTTCCTATTATTATGTAATTGCTTCCTAAATTTTAGGATAGCTAGAATTGACTTCCTAAATGTTAGCCTAGGATTATGATTGCCAATACCTAAGTTAGGAATTTCTTGTACTATATGATTACTCAATATTATCCTCAAATGTGTATTCTTACTAAAATCATTTATTAACTTAAATACTTATGAAAAATAAGAATAAGTAAATATTTATAATAACATATAATGAAAATAATTATTTCTCAAAAAGGTGTGAATCAAACTTGTATTTGACCCTAACTTGACTGTACAACCTTGTTTCTCCATACCCAAAATACACTCGTTCGATATTGTACCAGTGCCCAAAATAGTTGAACCGGCACCTCGTGTAACCGACCCGTTTGAAAGGTCAATGTATATATGATATTATTTTAGTAAAATCTCGACATCACTATCAAAAAACTATATATGTTTTTTCTAGTCTTCCTTAAAATAAAGGTATTCGTCTGAATATTAAAACAAGTTTAATTTCATCCTACATGTGCATATTTCATTCGTTTTAAGCTTAAAACTAATATACTTGTATTAATTGAGATTTTGAATTTAAAGAATTAGAAATGTCATAAGAAATCATTATATATTTGTATTCAACTAAACTAAACTAGCTCGTTTTTATAGCTATTAAATAATAAGTAGTATTCCATAAACAAAAATCCAAATGACAATTGATGTAGTTCTAGTGGTAGTTTATTAAGAGTGCATATATATCACCCAAAAATTTAACTCATACCCTCCTCAATTTGGTTGGCTCATAGTAAATGTCCAACATTATCCAATACGTCAAGCACAATTTTAAAAGCTCATTTATCAGTTTAAATATATCCATAAGATAACCCTTACTCCATAGTCCATATCAAACCTAAAACAAATGCCTCTCACAGTCTTTCCTTGTCTTCCTATTTCTAGCTAAACAATCAAAAGAAGGTCAAGGAGCATTGATGAGCTTCGTCCACAAGTTTCAAGCCAACACCAAGCAACAAACACAACCTGGAGCATGTCACTATCAAATGTCTGCGTTTTGTCTGTTTTTCTTTTGTATTGTCAGTCTGTATTTGTAGCCAGTATTTTGTTATCTTTTAGCAGTTAATCTTGGCCCTTAGATGATATTCTAGGGTTGTATTAGATCAAGCATTGAGGCCTATATAAGGACCTATGCTCTTTTGTACAAGGCAGTTGAATTTGAATGAAAAAACCTGAGAATTGTTCTCATTTCTAAAATCCTTTCAACTTGTGCTTTGTCTTAGTTGGAAGTCAGGCCAGATAACATCCTGTGCTAGGCTGTGGTTGTTGATCTAAGTCTGTGGCAAGTTGAATATCCATGTGCTTAGACTGTGGGGTGTTTACTTGTTGTTTGGCTCAAGTTTGCTTACCTGTGCTTGGCTGTGGTAAGGAGTCTTAGTCAGTCCAGTTTATTGTTTAATTCCTTGTGTTAAGCTGCGGGAGTTGAGGGGCATTCATATCCTGTGCTAGTTAAGAGTCAAAGGTCCAAATCCTTACACACCCCTACAATATCACTGCAATTCTGGCATCAGAGCTTTGGTTATAAGGCCATTATTACCCTAACTACAACAAAAACACAGAAAATGACCCAATGAGTGAAGAAAGGCTTGTAGGTATTGAAGGCAAGGTGGATCAACTAGCAGGCATTATCAATGTAGTGCTGGCTGCCTTGAATACTGTCATGGAGAACATCACACACCCACTGAGGGGAAGACCACCCCTTACAGGCAGAGGCAGAGGTCGTGGCCACATGGGCATGGGAAGAGGACAGTCCCTGCAGGAGGAAGAAGGGTCAGACTCAGGTGAAAGCAACAGAACCAATGAGGAGATTCCAGATCACACTGACAATCATCTCAAGGTAGAAATCCCTGAATTCTCTGGTAGTTTAAATCCTGATGATCTATTAGAATGGATTAGGGATGTTGAAAAGGTGTTTGAATATAAGGGTTACTCTGATATTAAGTCTTTTAAAGTTGATGTGTTAAGATTGAAAGGGTATGCATCCCTATGGTTTGACAACTTAAAGCACCAAAGGATTAAAGAAGGTAAGGAACTTCTTAGATCTTGGTCAAAACTGAAAAAAAAGATGCTGAGTAAATTTGTCACTAAAGATTACACCCAAGATCTGTTCATTTAAATATCCAAACTGAAACAAGAAGAGAGGTTTGTAGAGGCATACCTCAGGGACTTTGAGCAATTGACTCTCCAGTGTGAGGTAAATGAGAAACCTGAAGAAAGGATTGCCAGATTCTTAGAGGGTCTAGATAGGAGCATTGCTGCTAGAGTCAGGATGCAACCTTTGTGGTCCTATGATGATGTTGTCAACCTAGCTTTGAGGGTTGAGAAAATGGGGAAAACCAAACCAGCTATATCTAAACTTGTTACTAGACCTGCATACAAGCCTTACAGTGGTATTAGGATGGGAGAGACTCATAAGACAACCACCCAATCAACCACAGACAAAGGAAAGGGAGTTGTGAACTCAAATCCTAACCCCCCCCCCCCTAACTGAGAACAAGATCAGATGTTTCCAGTGCCAGGGTTATGGCCACTTTAGGAAGGATTGTCCTTCTAAAAGAACCATGACACTTATGGAGGTAGAAGAGTGGGAGCAGGAGGGATTGGTTGAGTATGAGGTTGATGACAGTATGGTGTTAGAGGTAGTGACAGCTGAGGAGGAACCAATGCAGGACTTGGTCATGGCTCATCCTGACACAGGCCATAACTTGGTCCTATGGAGGGTCATGCACTCCCAACATGCCCCATTGGAGGATGACCAGAGGTCCTTGATATTCAGGAGTAGGTGCACCATTCAAGAAAGGGTGTGCAACTTGATCATTGATGGGGGGAGTTGTACCAATGTGGCTTCCATCACCCTAGTGAACAAGCTAAGTCTGGTTACTCAGGAGCATCCCCACCCCTACAAACTGAGATGGCTTAACAAGGGGGCTGAGGTGAGGGTTGATAGGCAATGCATGGTCCCATTCTCTATTGGGAAGGTGTATAAAGATGAAGTGTTCTGTGATGTAGTGCCAATGGATGCCTGTCACCTACTACTAGGGAGGCCTTGGGAGTTTGATAGGAACACCACTCATCAGGGAAGGGATAACACCTATAACTTCAGGCATGAGGGAAAGAAGGTAACCTTGACACCTCTACCACCCAACCAGAGGAATTTTGGGAGTCCCAATATGCCAGAGGAGGTCAATGGAGTGTTGTTTTTATCAGAGGCAGCAATGATCAAGGAGATGAAGTAAGAACAACTTGTGATCATCTTGCTATCTAAGGAAGTTGCAGAAGGGGAAGGCTTCACATTACCAGCAGAGGTTGAGCCTTTGATCTTGAGATACAAAGAGGCCTTTCCAAGAGAATTGCCAGATGGACTACCACCCCTAAGAGGGATTGAGCACCATATTGATTTAGTCCCAGGTTCTGTGCTGCCAAACAGGCCAGCCTACAGAAGTGACCCAACTGCCACCAAGGAGTTGCAGAAGCAGATTCAGTAACTTATGAGCAAAGGGTTTGTGAGGGAATCCCTAAGCCCTTGTGCTATACCTGCTCTGTTAGTGCCTAAGAAGGATGGCACCTGGAGAATGTGCACTGACAGCAGAGCAATCAACAACATCACAGTCAAGTATAGGTTCCCCATTCCAAGGTTAGATGACATGCTTGATGAGCTTAGTGGAGCTGAGATCTTTTCGAAGATTGATCTAAGGCAGGGTTACCATCAGGTGAGGCTCAGGGAGGGGGATGAATGGAAGACTGCATTCAAAACAAAACATGGTCTGTATGAATGGCTTGTGATGCCTTTTGGGCTGTCCAATGCACCAAGCACCTTCATGAGACTTATGACAGAAGTATTGAGGCCTTGCTTAGGCAGGTTTGCTGTGGTTTACTTTGATGACATCCTAGTGTATAGCAGCAGCAGAGGGGAACATCTCAGGCATCTTGAAACAATCTTTGGGATCTTAAAAGAGCAGAAGATGTATGGAAAGCTAGAGAAGTGTACCTTCATGGTTGAGGAGGTTGCATTTCTAGGATACATTGTGTCAGGGAGAGGTATATCAGTTGATCAATAGAAGGTTGCAGCTATACAAACATGGCCTACACCTAAAACCATCACTGAGGTAAGGGGGTTCCATGGGTTGACTTCATTTTACAGGAGATTTATCAAGAATTTCAACTCAGTTGTAGCACCCATCACTGAATGCTTGAAGAAAGGGAAGTTCCAATGGACTGAGGAGGCCCAACAGTCCTTTGAGAGGATTAAGAGGTTGATGTGTGAGACTCCAATCCTTAAACTACCTGACTTTGATCAGCTGTTTGAGGTGGAATGTGATGCTAGTGGGGTTGGCATTGGGGCAGTGTTGATCCAAGGACAAAAGCCAGTTGCTTATTTCAGTGAAAAACTGAATGGGGCCAAGCTCAAGTACTCTACTTATGATATGGAGTTATATGCCATCATCAGGGCACTCATGCATTACGGGCACTACTTGAAGTCAAAGCCTTTTGTTTTGCACTCAGATCATGAGGCATTAAAATACATCAGTGGCCAGCAAAAGCTAAATCACAGGCATGCCAAGTGGGTGGAGTTCCTACAATCCTTTACATTCTCTAGTAAGTATAAGGAGGGGAGGCAGAATGTTGTGGCAGATGCCCTATCAAGGAGGCATTCCCTAATAGCAGTCATGGAGCAAAGGGTGTTGGGGTTTGAATTTCTGAAGGAACTGTATAAGGAGGACCCTGACTTTGCTGAAGAATGGATCACACAGACTGAAAAGGGGAGGGCTCAAGGAAGCAACTATATGCTGCAGGAAGGGTTCCTATTCCAAGGAAACAAGCTATGCATTCCAAGGGGTTCTTACAGGGATCTGCTCATCAGGGAAGTGCACTCAGGAGGCCTAGGGGGACACTTTGGAGTTCAGAAAACACTTGATATACTGCAGGACCAGTTCTATTGGCCAAGGATGATAGGGGATGTTCAGGTTGTCCTCAGGAGGTGCTCAACATGCCAACAAGCCAAGAGTTCTTTCCAGACTGGACCTTACACTCCACTACCAGTACCAAACAAACCTTGGGAGGATGTGAGCATGGACTTTATTGTTTCATTACCCAGAACACAAAGGGGTAAGGATTCTGTAATGGTTGTTGTTGACAGGTTTAGCAAGATGGCTCACTTTGTGGCTTGCAAGAAGACTGAGGATGCTGCAAGTGTTGCTGAGCTGTATATGAAGGAGATTGTGAGGCTGCATGGGGTTCCCAAGTCAATAGTCTCAGACAGGGATGTCAAGTTCATGAGTTACTTCTGGAAAACACTATGGAGGCTCTTGAAGACAAGGCTTTTGTTCAGTACTTCTCACCACCCTCAAACTGATGGCCAAACTGAGGTCACAAACAAGACTCTAGGGAGGATCTTGAGGTGTCTGGTCAGCAAGTCTTTGAAGGATTGGGACTTGAAGCTAGCTCATGCTGAGTTTGCTTTCAACAGAGCACCCTCATCTGCAATAGGTCACAGCCCATTTGAGGTTGTCTATGGGATTAATCCACTCATGCCACTGGAGTTAGCTAACATACCAAGGGAGGAGGTGAACTTTGATGCAAAGAGGAGGGTTGAGCAAATGGTGAAGCTTCATGAGGCAGTCAGAAAGCAAATAGAAAGGGCAAATGAGAGGTACAAGAAACAGTCCAAGGCTCCTAAGTCCAAGAAGGAGTTCATGCCAGGGGATCTAGTGTGGATTCACTTGAGGAAGGAGAGATTTCCAGCTAGGAAGAAGAACAAGCTCATGCCTAGAGTTGATGGTCCATTTGAGATCATAGAGAGTGTTGGTCCTAATGCATATAAGGTTGATCTACCAGGAGACTATGGGGTTCATGGCACTTTCAATGTAGGGGATCTCAGTCCTTACTATGGGGATTCTGAAGATGAGGAGGCCACGGGCTTGAGGACAAGCCCAGTTCAACCAGGGGAGGATGCAGCAGAAGCTGAGGTACAAGGCAGGGCAGAATTCAACAATGGGGACAAGGGAAAAACTAAAGGGGATCAAGGGGTGAGCATTGGTAGCCAAGGGGAGGTCTACATGGGTATCCAGGGGTCAATCTGGGGGCAAGGGATGGGTAACCCAAGGGGGAGATTCAAGCTGAGGAATGCTAGCCAAGACAATGTCAAAATGAGGGTCCATGATAGCCAGGACATGAGCCAAGACACGAGCCAAGCAAGCCAGAGACAAGCCCACCAACACCCAGTCACAAAATCACAAAAACAACCTACAAGAGCCACTTGGGGAAGGCATAACTGCCACCACACTTTAAACCACCAATTGCCACCAAGCCCACCTAAAACCTTACCCACCTAGGTCCAAAAAAGTCCTAGGGAACCAGTTCCAAAACATAACACAACTACCCTAAAAATCCAAATCAAAACAGCCCACCAAAAGGCAGAAAGCATAAATCTATCTTTCTATTTCTAGCTAAACACTGAAAGACTATCTCCAAAAGTCTTTCCTTGTCTTCCCTACTATTAGAAATACTGCAGAAGAAGGTCAAGGAGCATTGATGAGCTTCGTCCACAAGTTTCAAGCCAACACCAAGCAACAAACACAACCTGGAGCATGTCACTATCAAATGTCTGCGTTTTGTCTGTTTTTCTTTTGTATTGTCACACTGTATTTGTAGCCAGTATTTTGTTATCTTTTAGCAGTTAATCTTGGCCCTTAGATGATATTCTAGGGTTGTATTAGATCAAGCATTGAGGCCTATATAAGGACCCATGCTCTTTTGTACAAGGCAGTTGAATTTGAATGAAAAAACCTGAGAATTGTTCTCATTTCTAAAATCCTTTCAACGTGTGCTTTGTCTTAGTTGGAAGTCAGGCCAGATAACATCATGTGCTAGGCTGTGGTTGTTGATTTAAGTCTGTGGCAAGTTGAATATCTATGTTCTTAGACTGTGCGGTGTTTTCTTGTTGTTTGGCTCAAGTTTGCTTACTTGTGCTTGGCTGTGGTAAGGAGTCTTAGTCAGTCCACTTTGTTGTTTAATTCCCTGTGTTAAGCTGTGGGAGTTGAGGGGCATTCATATCCTGTGCTAGTTAAGAGTCAAAGATCCAAATCCTTAGACACCCCTAGACACAAAAAAAAATGCCATCATTACAATCTTCTTTTTCTAAATCAGAAAAACTCCATAAATCCCTAATCTCATGGTAATCAGAAAATAGTCACCAAAAGACCTCCTCCATCTCATAGAACATCGTTCTCATCCTTTTTATTCGACCATGTAGAAAGCTTTAGGGAAGGTTGAATCTTGAAAGAAGAAAAATCGACATACTTACATTTATTAAAGGAACCTGATATTTGAGAAAAGCGAAGTAGTTTTTCTTGATAATTATAAATATTAAGGTGTTTTAGTTTTTGCACTTTCTTATATCTTTTATGGTCTTTAAATGAACAATTAGCTCCTTTTTATTTTTAAATAAAATTATTTATCACCAATTCATCTTTTAATATTTTAGTCAAAGAATGACTACATCATTGATTCATTTTACATTCAATTTTTTTTTTTTAATATAAAGGAGTAAAGCTAAACTGTTTTTTCAAAATTGGGGCTGATTTTTGGTAAACAACCGTTCTAATAAATTCTTTCCATAAAATATTCCACTTTCTTGAAATATTCCACTTGTTAATGTTAATTGTTAAAGCATAATTTCTACTATTTTGTAAAGTATATTTAATGTAAACTGCTCGTTTTGGAACTGAACAGTTTAACGAACTATTTATTTGTTATTCTGTTTTAATATTGTTGTAGCGGAATTTGTTGTGTTTTTGTGTTTTTTGTATGTGTTTGAACGGAAAAAAAAAGGTATGAATTAGTTAAGGTAATCTCGCAAGATCAGTCAACTAAGACTTGAATTAGACAATTGATCTCGCAAGACAACTTAACCAACTCGTGTGTAAACTCTCAACCTCGCAAGATATCAAGCTAACACGTTGAACACTCAACCTCGTAAGGATGAATGTGTATTATTTCCCTCTCGCAAGAACGAAATAATTGATCTTATAACTCGCAAGCTAATAAGAACAAACAAGTATAAACTTGAATTCAATTCCCAATTGTGTGAATAATGGTGAGTACAATGTCTTTTATTTATACTACTAGTACTTACCTTAAACTAACTAGATATTAACTAGAAAATAATGTGAACACTACCTTATTAAGAGTGACTTAAACTTGTGAAATGTCAAGAGTGACTTAAACTTACATTTTGAACCTATACCCATGTCCCTCATTTATCAATATGGTTGTTTAATAGTGGCCGATTTAATTATTTTAAATAATTGTTGTAGTTTTAAAGACGGAAATTTGTATATTTAATATTTGTTCTTTTAATTTTTAAACTATTGCTCATTATCCAAGTTGTTTCATTTTGTAATTGAATAATTTTGTATGATGAATTGAACCATGCATAGAAGTGCCATTTGAAGTTGTCAGCAATTAGTTCTTCACAACATAACGGGTACTTCAATTCAGGAAAGAAAAAAAATGCTTTTTGAATGGTTGACTTTCAAACACATAGCGTCACCTATGCTCTGTGGTTGTTACTTTAATAGATAAGGATTACTCTCTTCCATCCACACTAAAGGTAACAATTACCTTATTTTTTAGCATCGTCCAAACCAAACTAACCATTCGTTTTCTAGAAAAATTTATTACTAACTAATTTAAGACCCGTCAAAATTCACGAGGTTGTGGCTATGTTTGGTATTCAGCAAATTATTATTAGCAGAAACATATTGATCAAGCACATTGTAAATGATAGATTGGGTTGATAGGTTTGACTAGTATAATTCAATTAGAATATTTACTGGGAGTATTTGGTAACTAGCGGTTTTAGGTTAATAGATTGTTGTATATATGCGTAAATACGTGAGAGATTCCCTTTTTGTAATCTACTAAAGTGAATATGTTATTCCCCTTGCCATATTGTAAAACAGTAGATTGGAGCTCCATCTGCTATTTCAATATGTTGTTTAACAAACGCCCTAAACATCATATTGACAAGTCAAATATGCTAAATGTCCTCAATATGCTAAAAATTTGTCAATCTACCGTTTACCAAACACCCCTTGTACTTTATTTTTAGATATTAAATTTATTTAATAAATTTGTAAATGAATGTGTTTGGTATATACACATATACTCTACACTGTATTTATTGTTTTGATACTTGACTATCCTCCGCATATATAAGTTTAACTTTTTAACTTCATTTTATATGGAATATACTACATAAAATTGAGTTGACTACATGTTTTAAATTATGATTAAGATAAAATTTATAAATATGATCATTAGACATTAAGTTCTAATAATCAATACAGTTGAAAATATGGTAATTTTTCTACTATTATTGATTTCTCTATGGGTAATAAGTTATATTCTTATTTGTTTATTTATAAATAAGGTGAATTATCAAGTTGGTCTTTTGGGGTGTGTGTATATGACTTTGATTAAAATTTATAAATTTGATGATTAGAGCCATTAAGTGTCTAATAATCTATACCGTTGATAATATAATAATTTTTCTACTATTATTGATTTTCTATGGGGAATAAGTAAAATTCTTATTTGTTTATGAATCAAGAAGGTTAATTATCACGTTGGTCTTTGGGGCGCGTGTATGTGACTACTATTATTGATTTCTCCATACTGTATTTATAGTTTGTAATGTTATTTAGGAGTTGAGCGGTTATAAATAATATTGATCATGTTCCTCTTTTTTTTATTAACTAGTTTTTGTACCCGTGCAATGCACGAGCCAGTTTTTGTATTTCAGTTTATGTTGTATTGTTTATATATAATTGTTGGTTTACGGCGTTTGAAAATACTTGGCCTTATTTTTATCTGGAAAAGAAATAACATAATGGACATCTAATTCTTTTCTTTATCACATAACATACTTTTGAGAAGATAAATATAAGGTATTGTAAACATGTAACAGCTAAATCAGTGGTTAGTAATGATATTTTATCACTAAATTTTACATATAACTTAACGACTAAATGACACACAATATAATCTTAATTTTGTACCTAATTTTCTCGTGAACTTGTTTTTCTAATTATTTGTGTCATTTTCTAAATATGTGACTTCTTACAATAATAGGGAAAGATATACATACCATAGTTATACATTGTTGTTCAGCTTTTTTGTTTATGAAATTAAATATTCGGCCGATAAAAGTTTAAATTTTGTACATATACATCCTTGAACTTATAGTGTTCATACTTAGCCCCTTATTATGGTTTACCACACACGCTCACATTAATGAAATAAGGAGAGCGTGGTAGTGCTACTCTCTCAATTCAAGCTCTTTTATCTTTTATCCATTTATCTTCACAATTTGACAACTATTAGTTTTATTAATAAACAATTCTATACAAAAAACATGATTTATAGCGAAAGACCTAGTTAATATATTTTAACTCTTATCAAGGAGATGAGGACAGGCGAATTTTGCAAATATAAATTTTAGAACCAATAGGCATTAAGTAAATATAACGAAGATACGTAATTATATATCTATTGTTGTTCTTGGTGAACTCTTATGTGGGCAATCTTTACAACTATTCCGGTGAATTCCAAGAAAATAGGATGCATCTTTTTAAAATGTCACATTTTATGTTATAATAATGTACTTCGTGATACATATAAAATTATATTTGAAAGAAAAGTAAGATGGTATTATAAGGACAGGAGTAAAACTCTAAGGGCAACTTCAGTTTTTATTATTAGTAGTAGAAAATTGGCAAACCTAACTACAAATTTTAAGGAATCGCACAACAAAATATAGATATATGGATATACAGTTCCAAACATAGATGTTTCTTCTTCATTAATCAAAGTTATATATAATAAAAACAATAATGTTATACTTCGTATAAACTATTAGATTTTCTAATTAATGAGAAAAGAAAGTATACACAAATCATTTAAAAAATATTTATTCAAGAAATATTGTGAATTCAAAATTATATAATTGATGTGAAATGAAAAAAAGATTTAAAAGCTTGAAAGCATTGGAAATCGGAACACGAAAGAATGAGTATCGGTTTCTAACAAATAATCTTGCAAGATATTTACTCCCCTTATAGTAGTATTAAAATGCTAAATTGACATCCTTGCATCATATTTCAACACTTTGACTAAGCAATTTGATTTGTAACATGTTAGACAAATAAAACGGAAGAGAAGTGTTACATGCGACACTAAAGTGTATGAAAGAGTGAAAGACAATCTAGTACGATTTACAAACTTTTGGCAATTGATATTTCAAGGTTAAAATATATAATGTATTTGTCAACTACTTATTAGAGATTCATTCTACCATTTTATATTGCATTTACACCAATATAGTGTAGTTCGTGAAATGCTGTAACAATGAAAAGATCAGGAATACCGAATTTTGTAGTGACGCGGAAAGGGAGCCACTGCCTTGAAAACTATATTTCGGTACGATCATGTTGGCGATCAGCAGATGACCGGTAGTTCCCCAAGGATTTACACTACAGCACTCGAGCTTGCCCACTCAAGTCCGAGAGCTTTGGAACGATAAAAAAAACAGTACCCATAATTTATCAGTAGTATAAAGACATGAGAAGAGAGGGAGAGATGTTGTGAGAATATGTTTCTGAGTTGAGTATACTGCTCTATTTATATGAAAAATAGAGCAGTTAGCAAGAGCAAAAACGTGCTCTATAAAACAGGAGTCAAGGGCATCAAAATAGGCCTCAACAGCTGAACTATAAACAATCACATTTGACTAATTATACTCAAAACAGATACGGTGAATGTGGACACTCCACATTACACACACAAGATCAAAAACAAGAGTAAAAGTGGGTCAGGGCCCGCACCGCAGGTGCATTACCCAAACCCAAACCCGAGCCCGAGCCCAAGCCGAGTCAAGCCAGACCGGCGCGCGCGCGTGTGTGTTTCGACCCAAATCCACAAGCCCAATACTCTCGACAAAACCCTCTTTGTTCACTCTAATAACCCATTAGAACTAATGGGCAATATAAAGAGAAGAAACTCCCTCCTCCCCACCGATGTGGGATTGCTAGAAAAAGGAAAGATAAGAAATGAAAGTCATCATTCCAACAATCCCCCACTGATGGCGAAGAAATACTACAGACAGTTCCAGGGTAAAGGAAGGATTGGATACTTAGGTATCAATATCTTTCGATTTGAATTGACACTTTAGTGAAATGAGGAAACAACTTACTTACAGCGAGAATATCTTACGATTTGAATTCTTAACTGAGCTTCGGTCGATACCCCTCACAACACATAGCATACCTTCATATTATGATCGTTCCGCGATTTCATCGTGCAACGTGCCTCTTAAAGGCTATGCGTTTACCTTGGTACTAATAGGTGTGTTCAAAAGACTTCTCATAGTCTTTTGATCATCACACCTACGTAGGTGGCTCAAGTGCTTCTCAATAGCACTTCTCACACGAGCCATTAAGGACACAAGTCCAACCTGGCATACAATTCATTAAGTGCGTCTCAAAAGCACCGTCGTTAAGGCTATGAATCATACAGCGCCATAGGAGCAGAACTTTAGACCTAGTCAAGTGTCACTCTTTAACTTGACTTAAGGACTTTAGCCCTATTCCCCTCGACGTGTCAGTGACTAGTCTCCTAGTCAGCCCCTTAGTAAGGGGATCGACAAGATTGCTTTCGGACCTCACATAGTCCAAAGCGATCACTCCATTTTCAAGGAGTTGTTTAACTGCAGCGTGCCTGATTTTGATGTGTCGTTTTTTGCATTATAGACACTATTCTTAGCAACACCAATGGCTACTTGTGAATCACAATGCAAGGAGATCGGAGTCTACCATCCTTCCCACATTGGTACATCTGCTAGTAGGTTTTTCAACCAATCAGCCTCTTGACCTACCAACTCAAGAGCTATGAACTCCGATTCCATGGTAGAGCGTGCAATACAAGTCTGTTTAGAAGACTTCCACGATATAGCACCTCCACCCATGGTGAAGACATAACCATTAGTTGAACAAATCTCATCGTTACCTGACACCCAATTTGCATCACAATATTCTTCTAACACAGCAGGAAATTTACTATAATGCAAACAAAGATCAGCTGTTTATTTTAGGTAATTTAGTAAACGACGAAGAGCATTCCAATGTTCATTACTGGGGTTATGAGTATAACGAATCAGTCTACTGACAGCATAAGCAATATCTGGTCGACTACAGTTCATAAGAAACATCACACTACCTAGAATTTTAGCATACTCTTCTTGGGAAACACTATTACCCAAGTTTTTACACTTAGGTATACTAGCATCATAGGGAGTTCTAGCAGATACAACATAAAAGCAGTTAAACTTTTTCAACACTTTTTCCACATAATTAGATTGACGTAAAGAAATTCCATTTGAGTTTTCGGATAACCTTAACTCCTAGGATAACATCAGCTTCTCCTAAGTCCTTCATCTCAAATTTTAATGACAAAAATTCTTTGGTTTTAATTACCACATCCAAATTATTACCAAGTATTAACATGTCATCAACATATAGGAATATAATCACACAATCAGATTCTATCATTTTGGAATACACACATGAATAAGAGTTGTTAACCATATAGCAATTACTCACCAAAGTGTTGTTAAATTTCTCATACCACTGTTTAGGTGCTTGTTTCAGACCATAAAGTGATTTGTTCAGTTTACACACTTTATTCTCTTGACCCTTAATCACAAAACCTTCAGGTTGCGACATATAGATCTCTTCCCTTAGTTCACCATTCAAGAAAGCAGTTTTTACATCCATTTGATGTATAATAAGGTTATGAATGGCAGCTATGGCGAGAAGAGTTCTTATAGTCGATATTTTAGTCACAGGAGAATAAGTATCAAAATAATCAATATCTTTCTTTTGTGTAAAACCTCTAACCACAAGTCTAGCTTTGAACCTTTTTATTGTACCGTCAGGTCTCATTTTCTTTTTAAAAATCCATTTACTACTGATGGGTTTACTACCTTTAGGTAAATCTGTCAACACCCAAGTCTGATTAGACACAATAAAATCAAGTTCACTTTTAATAACATCTTTCCAAAAATTAGCATCCATTTATTTCATTGCCTCACTGTACGTTTTTGGATCATCTTCTATTAAAAAAGCTGAAACAAATTCATAACTAGCACAAACAGTGTAACCATGTTCAGACAGAAAAGTTGTAACAAAATCATCACCAAAGTTTCTTGCACATCTAGGTCTCTTACTTCTTCTAGGTTCAGTAGTATGATCAATAGAAGTGCTACTACTAGCTATGGGAAATATCGGTATACTTCCCTTTAAATTTTTCGGATTATAATGAAATTATAACTATATGAATTTCTAGTCATAAATGAAACTGCATAATATAAACAAGAGATTAAGAAATAACCTTCGGTCCTAGAAAAAGGCCTAAGAACAAATACCAAAGTAGGTATTCTCCTAATCGTAACACCCAAGATGGTTCAAGAAATGCCTTCGTCGTGCTAGAACGAATACCCAAAATTACTTCTAATTTTGTGTGTATATAGATGATGAATATCAAGATGAATGAGGGAGATCAAAATCAGAATTTTTCTCCTCTTTTTCTTTTGTGTGTGCCGTGAGATATTAGAGTCGATTAGGGTTTCTTTTTTTTTCTTCTTAAGGCTCACTTGTGCCGTGAGATTGCAAGAGCCAAGCAAAAAATAAAACCCTAGTTTCCTTATTTATCTCCACCTGTATTAGGTAGTTAGCATATAATTTTATATGTACATAATGTAATATGTATTACAATTATTACTAGTAATCGACCGTCACATAAACCGAGTAATGCCGGACCAATACACGATAATAATATCGTGTAATACATATCCGCCAACTTAAATATAACAGTTTACATTTAGTTTAGATCAACATTATATACATTGATTAAATATAACATTTTATATTCAATTACCAGCTAACATTATTTAATCGTTATTAAATAATCGTATCATCATCACATTTGACTAACCTTTTAGTCAAATACATCGACTAACCTTTTAGTCATTTAATAAGGCATCAATATGATTATTTTCTCAAATAATCACATCTCTCAAACACATCCTTTAGGTGTGACTTTTAGGGATCAGTTGATCACCGCCATCTGTATGACAATAACGTCAAACTTATCTAGCAAGCCAACCGTTATCGATAAACGTTAATCAACTGATTATAATACAAAGTATACCCTGTGAACCTTAGCTGTTATCACACTAAATGTGGAGGACACTAGCTCCAACAATCTCCCACTTGTCCTTACAAGTGTATGTGCGATAACCGATTCTCATATCCTTAAATTTCTCCCACTCAATGTAAAACAATTTGCAAAGTCCGCATTCACAAAGGTCGTATTTTACAAGTGATCAGTATCAAGAGTGGTTTTCCCGACTAGAGAGTAACTCAACTGATAAACGAATCATTATTCGAGCATGGCCATGCATTTCAGTTACTACTCCTCGAGTGGCCCTGAGAAATAACAAAACCTGATAAAGGGTTGGATATTTTCCTCAACTCGAATCCTGCAGATGTAAGCACAGTATGAAATGACCCAGTAAAAATCTGCTTGGCCTCCTGTTACGGTCGACCGTGAGAAAGAAACCAAAGTCACCCAAAAACTGCCTTAATCTCAAGAGACAGTCGATAGTCAAAAGAATCGACTCTAGGAACACTATGGACGTCCAATCCACGACCTGGCACCGAATGTTGTTAAACATTTAGGACTCCATAACGTCGTCACGAATTACAATGTCCTACGAGGTATCCTTATAACTCGTATTTGTGATCGATCAGTCAACAATTTGACTTATGGCTCGTTGAACCCACCATCAATCGACTTAACAATATAATAGCCAGAGTTATCAGCTCATGTAGGCGATTACGGACCAAAACACATATAATGTTATTCAGTTCACTTTGTGGTGTTCAATGTTGTCCATACAATCCACATGAAAAACAAAATATGAAAACAATACGATGAAGTTATTATTAGTATATGAAAAAGATGTATCTAATTCATACAAACAGCTAATACAACTCAGGAACACGTTTAATTCCCATGGAAGTAACGTGCCCTACATGCTTATCATGTCTTAACGGTTTAGTGAGAGGATCTGCTATGTTATCATCCGTAGCAATCTTGTCTATCACTATCTCCTTTTGCTCCACGTAATCTCTGATCATGTGAGCCTTCCGAAGTACATGTCTAGATTTGTTGCTAGACTTAGGCTCCTTAGCCTGGAAGATGGCACCTCTATTATCACAATAGATGGTGATTGGGTCATTCGAACTAGGAACTATGGCAAGTCCTTGTAAGAATTGACGCATCCATATAGCTTCCTTTCCAGCCTCTGAAGCGGCATAGTACTCGGACTCAGTCGTAGAATCTGCTATAACACTCTGCTTGGAGCTTTTCCAGCTAACCGCAGCGCCATTAAGAAAAAATACGAATCCAGACTGAGATTTTGAGTCATCCCGATCCGTTTGGAAGCTAGCATCTGCGTAACCGGTTGCACAAAGCTCAGTCTCTCCACCATAAGTCAATACCCAATCCTTAGTCCTCCGTAGGTACTTAAGGATATTTTTAACAGCCATCCAGTGTGTTTCACCTGGATTGCCTTGGTACCGACTGGTCATACTCAAAGCATATGCCACGTCTGGACGTGTGCATATCATGGCATACATGATCGATCCTATAGCTGATGCATAAGGAATTCGACTCATGCGCTCGACCTCTTCAGATGTCTTGGGTGCCTGAGCTTTACTCAAATGCATCCCAGACGTCATTGGAAGATACCCCTTCTTGGAGTTGGTCATGCTGAACCTTTCAAGAATCTTATCTATATAAGACTCCTGACTGAGTGATAACATCCGTCGTGATCTATCTCTGTAGATACGGATTCCCAATATGCGCTGTGCCTCGCCCAGATCTTTCATCTGGAAATGGTTCTTTAACCATACCTTAACCGAAGATAAGAGAGGAATATCATTCCCTATCAAGAGTATGTCATCGACATACAATATCAAGAAAACGATTTTACTCCCACTCGACTTGACATATAAGCATGGTTCCTCAACCGATCGAGTGAAACCATTTCTTTTATGACTTGGTCGAAACGATGATTCCAACTCCGAGAAGCTTGCTTAAGTCCATAAATGGAACGCTTAAGCTTGCACACTTTCTTAGGATTCTGAGGGTCAATGAAACCTTCGGGTTGTACCATGTACAACTTCTCCTCCAAATAACCGTTTAAGAAGGCGGTTTTCACGTCCATCTGCCAAATTTCATAGTCATGAAAAGCGGCAATCGCTAAGATTATCCGAATGGAACGCAACATGACTACGGGAGCAAAACTTTCATCATAGTGCAATCCTTTCACTTGAGTGAAACCTTTTGCCACTAGTCGTGCCTTATAGGTGTCTTGTTGTCCCCCTACGGAATGCTTTATCTTGTAAAGCCATTTGCACTGAAGAGGCCGAACCTTATCAGGCAAACCAACCAGATCCCATACGTCATTCTCATACATAGAGTCCATCTCGGATTGCATGGCCTCAAGCCATAGCGTTGAGTCAGAACAGGTCATGGCTCCTTTATAGGTAGCGGGTTCGTTACTCTCTAGGAGCAAAACATCGTCTCTATCGTTCTCCTCGACCATACCAATGTATTTGTCTGGAGGAATAAAGACTCTACCCGACCTCCTAGGTTCCTGAGGAATATTAACCGTAGCAGAAGTTGAAGGAACATCTTCCTCCATCGGTTGCTCGGTTGTTGGTTCTTGAATCTCCGACAGATCGAAGGTTCTATTACTTGACTTGTTCTCGAGAAACTCTTTCTCTAAGAACTTCGCACTAGCCGCAACAAAAACTCGATGTTCGGTAGGCGAATAGAAGTAATGACCAAACATTCCTTTTGGATAACCAATAAAGTATGTCTTGACCGATTGCGGGCCGAGCTTATCCTCGTGTCTCCACTTGACATAAGCCTCGCAGCCCCAAACCCGAATAAAGGACAAGTTAGGGACTGTTCCCTTCCACATTTCAAATGGAGTCTTGTCAACAGCTTTAGACGGACTTTGGTTAAGTATAATAGCAGCTGACAAAAGAGCATAGCCCCACAATGAATCAGGCACTACAGTGTGACTCATCATGGATCAAACCATATCAAGTAATGTTCGATTTCTTCGTTCGGAAACACCATTTAATTGAGGTGTTCCAGGTGGAGTTAACTGTAGTACTACACCACAGCTTTTAAGGTGTTGATCAAACTCATTCGAAAGATATTCGCCACCACGATCTGAACGTAGTGCTTTAATCTTTCTACCCAGCTGGTTTTCAACCTTATTCTGGGATTCCTTGAACTTATCAAAGGACTCACTTTTGTGCTTCATTAAGTAGACATATCAATATCTACTCAAATCGTCCGTGAAAGTGATAAAATATTTATAGCCATCTCTAGCGTTGATTGACATAGGCCCACACACATCAGTATGTATGATTCCTAATAGGTCAGCAGCGCGTATTCCAACACCTTTGAAGGAAATTCGAGTCATTTTGCCTATGAGACATGATTCACACGTGCCAAATGATGCATAGTCAAATGGGGAGATAGTCCCATTGTCAATGAGCTTCTTCACGCGTTTTTCATTTATGTGTCCCATACGGCAATGCCATAGATAGGTTTTGTGACACCCTCAAATTTGCGGAAAGAAAAAAAATATATTTAATACATAACAAAGGGTGTCATAAATAAAAAGGTTCATACAAAAAGGAAACTAATATTTTACATAAGAATTATACAAGACGGGAGACATATCTCCCGTATAAATACTGAAATAAAAGGAGTGTATAATAATATACAATCCTAAGAACCGAATATAGGTCCAAGGTAATACTTCGCTCGCTAGCTCGTCAATGTACCCAAATATGCATTCACCACCTGTTCGACCGCATTAAATATAAACACGGAAGCCACAGTCAGTGGGGAGTAACTCCGAGTTCTCCCAGCCACGAAATGTCGAGTTTAATGAAACATGAATAACATAAAAGCAATGTATATGGAAAATACAAAACTTAAACATATATGATATGCTTTTCATGTTATGAAACAATTAACTAACATATAACCTATCATATGAAAGCTATCATGTGAAACCGATAATAAAATATAACAAGAGGTAGGGAAGCTGGTATGCTAGCTCAGAGGTTACCCTGTAACGTGGCCATGATACACTCAAACCCTAATCAACACGTAATCATGTGAATCAGTTAACAATCGGTAATCCAAACTCTATCAATCCTAGCCGGCTTGCATCTCACCTTCTAGAACTCATAGAATCATACAAACATGAAAGACCAATACTTCTACAAACAGGCATAAGTTCTAGTGACAGTCAATAGAAGACTTCTGTAACTCGAGGCTATACCACAAGGTAGGAAAACATCCTAGTCCTAGACTGATCAGACCTAGCGACAACAGCTATTCCATTCCCCGTCTCATGACATAACCGTACACAAGAAACTATGCTAGGCGACCCCCTAAGCAGAGATGGCTAGTACTTAAGCTGGCTCCCTTCCCAAAGCGGAACTCTTAGGATGCCATGCCCCGACTTGGAGATAAGCCCCCCAGGCCGAGACACAAAAGCTATCAAGCGGCGAACATATACTCGTTAAAGATAGTACGGGCCTATCAATGTCATGGTCCAAGATACTCATTTAGAAATAGAATGGTCAAGACGCCATATACTCATAATTCTCTATGGGTACTTAGTCAACACGACACCAACCATATAATAAACAGTCACGGGAAAAACATCCTATCATGTGACTAATTGCATATAAATAATAATCAAATATCATATCGCCTCATATCTACTAAGGCTAATTCATAATTAAATACAACCTCACTTGAAGACAAATCCCCGACCAGAGTCCCGCGACGGGTCATCAGTCAAATCGGGGCTGACTAGATCTTAGCGTTTGACCAAACCCGTTGGATCAAAACCCCGGCTAGAAGCAGGTTCTTTATCACATAGACATTCAAAATCAAACAT